>JAURVB010004759.1:0-14850 GCA_033002965.1 Piper betle
AGACGTGTCCTGAAACTGACTCAACTCGAAAAATAACGGTCGACCCGACCGGTTCTGAATATAAAACCCTAACTCGAATCGTGGGTTTTACAATTTCAGTGTACACTTCATCGGCTAAAGGACGAAGATGTTTTATTGCTTCACTTGGTTCTTTTTCCTTATGCGCTATCAATGCGGAAATCAATACGGCTTGTGCATCCATTGCAGCTTTTAACTCATCAATGCAGGCGTCTTGAACTGATGCAAATAGTGCAACTGGTGCTACTAGAACCATTGTAAGGTAGACTTGTGGTGGATGACTGACTGGTAGCTGAGCTATGGTGGTGGAAACTAATGGTTGAACCATTGACATTAAAGGCGGTGCCATTGGAACAAGCACTGTGGTCGTAATCGGCGGCAGGAATGCCATAGAAACCGAAGATTGGGGGATGGCAGGGTTGTACCATGGGTATGGGTACGGTGGCTGGTAGTGAGGTGGTTGTGAAAACCATGTTGTATGTGGAGTGGACTATGCTCAGTCCGACTTAGTTGCATAGTGGGATAGTGTTGTGTCCAACTTGGCTCGCACTCGGATGATGAAATTATCAAAGGGGATGCTTGTGACATAGGTCCCGAGACATGAGAAAACATGTTATTCACTCGAGGGGTGTTTGACAAATCCACATTGACTGGAGTGGTCACCAAAGGACTTTCCTATGGCACCGGTAGAATGCTTGTTATCGGTTGGCTAGCCGGCTGGCCCATTTCATCTAGACTTCGCCGGATTGCTGGCTGGTCCATCTCTTGTGGACTTCGTCGGATTGCTAGGTCGGCATCTTCTCTTCTAGATGCACTTCCCATTGCGATGGAGGCTTGCCTATTTAAGGCGAGTGCACCGTCAAGTACCGATTCAAGTTGTCTAATCCGTTCTCGAAGTTGTTCGTTCGAGTTCGGATTTTCATTATGCAGGATAGTTGGATCGCCCATGTTTGCAGTGGATTGTACTAGTAATTCAGATTGATTTGTTGCAGGTGCATGAGAAGGTTCTTCTTCACTAGCGCCCTTTTGTCTTGCTAAATTCCTCGTCTCAGGGGCCATCTTCTTTTGTACACACTATCTCCTCAAACTGCACTGCTACCTCTGACGGTCCCCAGTGGAGTCACCAAAAATATGTTCGGGCGCGGGATCGTCCGCCCCCTCGAATCGGTTCTTGTGTGTGATTCGGGTTTGAAGGTTCGGTGGGACCGAGGCGCCCTTGCCGCGCAAAGAAATAGTGCAATAAAAATACTATCACAAGCACAAAATAATACGCCGGAAATTTTTACGTGGTTCCCCAGAGGATTCAACGTGAATTCCTAAGGGTCACTCCACGGTGAGGTTGATGCTCACAATCCACTATTTTCTTTGAAAATTACAAATTACAATGCTTAGTGGAATTTTTGCCACTTTAATTCTTTAATTCCATATACACCTTGCAATGCCTCGATGAAGAACTCAACTCAGCTGCCTTGAGAGGGAAAATCTGCCACAGAGTATCTAGCCAATCGGAGTAAGAGAATAAATCCAGAGCTGAAGTTTAAGTTGATCCCAATTAAATTGGTCCCGGTCTCCAATCTCTAAACGACTTGTCTGATGGGCGAGTACGGACTAAGTTATGAACAGCACTTATCCACAACAGCAAGGCAAGGTTTCACAACGTTGAGCTCCAGCGTCTATGGCAGTGGCTACTTGGCTCTTCGAAAGACAGCCCCTTCTTCACTTCGCGATTTTTTCCGGCGGCTACAGCGACGAAATTTGGTGAAACTCAGTTTGGGTTTATAGATCACTTCTTCGCCTTCACGTTGAACCTCACGACGGGGCTGGGAACGACCGGAACTGGTCGGAAAAATTAGCAAACTCCGACCTTCGCTGCTCTGTTTTCCGCTTTGCCGGCCAGCAACTTCCTCGCTTCCCGATTTTTTCTTGGAGACCTCGGCGGCGAACTCCGGCGGCTCTCGATTTGGGTTTGTAGATCACTTCTCTGCCTTCACGTTGAACCTCACGACGGGGCCGGGAACGACCGGAACTGGTCGGAAAAAATTAGCGAACTCCGACCTTCGCTGCTCTGTTTTCCGCTTTGCCGGCCAGCAACTTCCTCGCTTCCTGATTTTTTCTTGGAGACCTCGGCGGCAAATTCCGGCGGCTCTCGATTTGGGTTTGTAGATCACTTCTCTGCCTTCACGTTGAACCTCACGATGGGGCCTGGAACGACCGGAACTAGTCAGAAAAATTAGCGAACTCCAACCTTCGCTGCTCTGTTTTCCGCCTTTCCTGTCAACAACGAGAAAGGGGTTAGACAGTGGACTCCCAAGCTTCTGTGTGATCCTTTGTAGCTGCTCTACGACAGCAAGATGTGGCAACATCATTGATGGGCAGTAATAGAACTCTTTCTTGGCATGGTAGGGCTCCACACTGGGCTCTCGTAGTTGCACATTTTATTCTCTTCAAGCAGCGGCGGTGTTAAATGAGGGAACAATTCTGATGCTTCAAGACAGCAAAAAGCATACTTTAGCAGCCTTCAACGTGTCTCCACGACTGATAACAGCAATTCAGAGCAGCACGACGATCGGATGGTCTCTTACGGCCATTTGTTACAGCGATGTAGCAGGGGTGTCAACCTGGGCACTTCTCGGTTGAGCAGAGGGCAATTTCTGGCGCAACAGCATCACCTAAAGGCGGCAACAATTCTCCTTTCCAACGAAAGGTTTCTAATGGTGACGGGACGACGACGAACCTCCAGCAAAAGGTCTTTCACCATGAAAGAATAGAGCAGTGAGGCAAATCCGTGATGGTGCGTAGCAATGATAGCAGCAGCATTCCGAAGCAAAAAGGCATGGGTGTCCCTCCTGGGCACAGCTATCCCTCCTAGCCAACCTTCCTCCTCCGTAGAATGTCACCGACAGCTACTTTGCAGCAGCGGGAAACCTCCTAAGCGTGACCTCAAGGGGGAAAGGGCGACTACTCCGACGACGTTGGGCCAAGGCAACAACTTGACTGTAGCGGCTTCCCTCTTTCACGTCAAACGGGTAAGGGAATCCATGGCGGGATGACGAGGGCTCCAAACAACAACCTAATTTTTTCCGACGAGGGTGTAACTCTAGGACTCTTCGGCAATAGCAACCTTCAGTTGGTGACGAAAAATTCCCGTGAATTAGCAAGAGGCATAATTGCAGGGGAGCAGGGCAATGGGCAATAATTCTTCAGATTCCAAAGCTATGACGCCAATCTCAATTTCCCCCCCCCTCTTCTTCAGCAATGACACCCGGCTTTTATAGAATTGGGATAACTCCTGAGAGATTGATTTCCTCCGGCGGCTCTAAAACAACATCTACCTCTTCCTTTGGCAATTCTTTCTTCGACAATTTTGGAACCGTATGACCCATTCTCTTGTAACTTTCAGGAAGTCATCCACGTTAACAAACAAACACCAATCCTAGGAATTATTCACATGACCGGATAAACATAAATATGTGCAAACACTTATCTATAAAATCACTATTTTTTCATTTTTTTTAGTTTCTCTTTTGTTACTTAATATAAAAATCAAATAATTATTTTTTACCATGAACAAGTTCAAAACATAAGGTTCATTTACCTTAAATTTAATAATGAATTTTAAACATATTACTATATCTTGCTGGTCAGGTATTCAATCGAACAAAGAAATTCTTATTATCAATATTAATCTATTTGGTCATGATGGGTTAATTGAACCGGTCACCAGTGCTTTAAACGTTGATATGATTTAGTTGTCAATTATCCAGTCCCTAAACAAATAGATACGAGCTGATTCTAATTTGCATCAAATTCAAATTAACTTAATTTCTATTTACCTCTGGTATAATTTAATTAGTTCTTTTAAGAATATATATTATTTTTGTAGTAAATGTGACCTCCCTCAATTCATAAAAAATAATAGAAAATAGTTATCCATTTGGATTTTGTATTAAATTATACTTTTGTTTTATAAATTTTATTAGAAATAAAAATAATTTTTTATAAAACATATTAAATTTCTAATTAGGTGTACTCAAAATACACAAATTCAAACTCATTTTATTTCAAATTCTAGCCAAACAACAGATCTACCTTTTATCAAATTCATCGTCAAGTCCGAACCTGATCAAACTATGAAAGTGCCGCAAGGTAATTTTTGATCATTGACCTAAATTGTCCACCTATTATTATTTTTAGAATTATTACGTAAACTATCTTATATAACTTTAAGAGCAAAAATCAATTAGCCTTGTGTAATTACTGAAATCGTCACTTTGCCCTATTTGACCAAGTCCACTCATCACTTAGGCCCCTTCCTTTCAAAAATACATTATTTAACCACTTTTTAAACTAATACCTTTAAATAAAAATCATTAAGTGATGGTGTGGTAAGTTTGCAACTGGTCAATGGGTGATGTGGTGGTGACACATCATAAAATAAAATCATAAAATAAAATATACAATAATTATATAAAATAAATTATTATTTTATTTAATTTTCCATCAAAGTCATTTTTTTAACTTGTACGTAAGACAAAATATTATCATTCTTTTTGTAGTAGGTTAAAAATTAAACTTATGGAGAATAAAGTTAAATAAAATAAAATATTTAATTACTATACTATTTTTTTATTTAAAATAAATTATTTTATTTTATTTTATTTATTTTATTTTCTGATGTGGCACTGCTACCACATTACCCGTTTACTTGTTGCAAATCTATCATGCTATTACTTAATGATTTTTGTTTAACAGTATTAACATAGAGGGTGATTAAATGGTTTTTTTATAGAAATGGCCTACATGATAAGGGGAGTTGGTCAAGGGGAGTTAAGTGATGATTTGAGTAATCACAAGGGACTAAGTGATGTTTCCTCTAATTTTAATTTGCATTAGCTACTATGAGTGATAGCCTATTATATCTTCAAGAGTGATCTGGGACTTCTTGGGCCCTTTGGGCTCCGAAGGGACTTGCAATAGGTGTCACAAACCTCTCTTAATCCAAAAGTTAACTCAATAAATAAGGTTTTCCCATTAGCCTATACACAAGTCACCAACATCATCCACGACTAATGTAGAAAAACCCAACAACTCCCCTTCACATATCGGGCATTCCCAAAATAATTATTATTTGGCAATCTCACACTTTCATCAAACAACACCACTTGGCCAACACCAACATGGCAAACACTCTCACACGTTCATCTGACGACACACACCTGCCAACTCTCTCACACTTTCATCAGCCGACACCCACCTGATAAACTCCACCTGGCCAACCTCTCACAATTTCATCACACGATACCCACCTGGCTGACACCCACTTGGCAAACTCTATCGTCCGGCAATCTCACACTTTCATCAGATGACACCCACCCACCTAGCAAATTCCGTCATCTGGCAATCTCATCCACGTGGCAATGTCCATCGTCTAGAATCTCACACTTTCATCAAACGACACCCACTTGACAATCTTACACCCACCAAGCAAACTACATCGTCTGACAATCTCATATTTTCATTCGACGACACCCACCTGGTAATCTCAGACTACCTACCTGGCAATCTTGGCGACACCCACCTGGCAATCTCACACTACCTACTTGGCAATCCTGGCAATCTTACACTTTCATCAAACAACACCCACCCACTTGGCAAACTCAATCGTCTGGCAATCTCACCCACCTGCCAAACTCCATCATCTGGCAATCTCACCCACTTGGCAAACTCCATCGTCTAGCAATCTCACACTTTCATCAGACGACACCCACCTAGCAATCTCACACCCACCTGGCAAACTCCATCATTTGGCAATCTCACACTTTCATCAGACGACACCTACCTGACAAACTCCCCCTTAAATCATCAGGTGGAACCCATAAAACAGACAACATCACCCATCAAACTTTCATCAGATGACACCCACCTGACCTAGCAAACTCCCCTCGAATCATCAGGTGGAACCCATGAAAAAAACAACAATACCCCTCAAACTTTCATCAGACGACACCCACCTGCAAACTCCCCTCAAATTATCAGGTGAAACTCATGAAGGAAATAACAATACCTCTCAAATTATCAGGTGGAACCCATGAAGGAAACAACAACAATCAGCATAGGCAAACTCAACTCGAACTTGGCTCTGATACCACTTCTTGAGCCCTTTTGGCCCCAACTAATCTCTGATACCACTTCTTGAACTTTTTAGGCTCCTAAAAGGGACTTACAATAGGTGTCACAGGTCTCTCTTAATCCAAAAGTTAATTCAAAGGAATAAAATTTTTCTATTAATATATATATATAAGTCACCAACATCATCCACGATTAACGTAGAAAAAACCCATCAGGAGTGAGATAAGATGAGAAGAGAATTCATATAAGTTTTTTATCCGAAAATTTCAATACAATCAAACATGTAAGATTCAGTATTATAAGACAAATTATCATTTGGCTTTTACGGGATGGGGTTTTTTTTCCCGAACAACTTTTAGAGACCGAGTTGAGCACCTCAAATGGTTGGCTACCCGTCAGAATCAAATGAAAATGTTACCCGATTCAAAAACATATGCTACTAAATACTTGTCTCCAAAAACATCCTTCAAGCTTCATGTACTAAGCAACCCAATAATCCTATTCACGCTAGTTCTCGTTTTATTTATGCCCCTATATCAAATTGAACATTCCTTATAAAATTTTATGCATACTCCCTTTTTCTTTCTTATAAAAAATATATGAAGAAGAATAGCCTTAAAATTGAAATTCTCAAATTCATTCTCTTTTTTTTTCAAACAAATTCTTACACTCCAGAAAACATTGTGAATTTGGGAAATAAGAAAGAGAGCATAATGACTAATCAATAAGCAGGCATATATGGGTGGAAAAAAATGGAGAAATAGCAATTACCTACTAGAACAAGGATAATTAACGTCTTAAATTGAAAGGTAATTATTGTAACAAACTATATTGAAAGACTAAAGAGTACATCATTTACAATAGTGACATCATATAGATAAATGAGTATAAATGTGACGGACTCTGCATGACAAGAATAGCATCAAGGACCTATGTGAAGGATTTTAAATGATAGAGGATAGAGATTACTCCCGTAATAGTTGTGCGCAGAAAAAGATACTAAAAAAACCAAAAGAAAAAAGAGCTGCTTTGAGACAATTCATAAGTACAAAGAGTACTAATCTATTTTAATGTTTTAATGTGTACATATACATATAATCACACCCATTAAATATCCTCAATAGTAGTTTAAAAAGAACTCGGTACAGATAGTCATGTCAATCAACGAACAATTGCATCTTTCAATACTTAAATCCAAAAACAATTTTACAAATTGATCACAATCATGTATATATCCTGTCGCCTTTACAACAATCACAAGGGGAAGAAAATGCACCTCCCACTTACATATACTTATAAATGATGACTGCCACTACACCCTTTTATCCTATAAAAGAATGGCCTTACAACTTACAAAATAATGCAACAAAAACTGGGACCGAGAAGCATGATAAAAGCCATCTCCCCTTGGCCATCATTTGGACTATCACTATTTTTTTTTTAATAAAAGAAAGAATAATATTACATTGGTAAAAAAAAATGGTGGATTTACATCTTGTATTCCCGAAAGCATTGCGTCCTGCCAAAATGGAATTGAGGCTATAGAATCTAAATATATCAGACCTGGATCTTTACACAGCCCTAATCACGTAAAAACTGGAAGGCTAGATTGCCAAGAAGATCCTCGGCAGGTTTGACATCATTGAAGTCCTTCTCTTGCAAGCAGCCTGATAGGTCATCAACAGAAAACGGAATGCTGCAAGATAAAATGCAATCATAATTAGCTTAGAGATTTCACCATCAGCTAACTACCATAACTGACTTCTCACCTAGAATTGTCATCGAGCAAAAAAGAGTTCGTAGCAGCATTGTTTGAATCCTCAGTCATTAAAATCCTCATGCTGGAAATAACCTGAAAAACATACACAAGCACTCGTTTTAATGTTTACAAATGCATCTTCATAATAAACAAGGAAAATTCTGATAACAAACAATTAACAAGGGCATATAAACATTATTTGACTAAGACGGAATTTCACAAGATCTACAGATATACAGTCAAACATAAATACATCAAATTAAGCGTGCTTCACTTTTGGATTCTCAACAAAAGCCAAATTAGTCAACCTAATACCAATATCATCGATGCCCAGATGGATGGCCAGCGAGCAGCTAAGTGAAGCTTATGTTTACATATGAGCCATAGGATATGAAACTATAGAAGAAAACTCCAACTACTTGTCGTAGTCTTATGCTTATTTGAATATGAAGTTATGTTCATCATGAAGTTGCAAGGATGTTGCAAATTTCTTAGCTGGCCTGTTTCATAATTGAACTTTAAATGTAAACTACTGTTTGTCCACAAATAAGATGAAGATAATCAATCTGAATACCTAAGCTTCCATTATTTTTCTTTTCTTCTAAAAAACAACGGTTGACAAGACTGCCACAGATTATAATTTTCTAATATCAGCTATATTGAAAAAATATAACAGCATTGGTTGCATCAATGACAAATGGGACCGCTAATTATCCTTGACTTTTGTTTCAGAGAGGAAAGAAAGGAAAGATAAGAGAACACTTACACTTGTAGACACACTCTGTGTTCCGTAGTTATCATCCCAATACTGGGTACAGATTCTATAAAGTTGTTGTGCACTCAATACCTGTACATTCAAACATAAGGAGGAATATAGAGGAAGGTAATACATACAGGATAGGAATCAAATGGACGAAAGCTGTAAACTAATCAGAATAGGAACTAAATTGATTATTAAAAACTATACAATTTGGCATGTAAGACAAGATTTCGGACGGTAAGACAACTTGAATAGGCACATAAATTGGATGCTTTCTAAAATGCACATTCCTCCAAGACTTAACCCATAAGAAAACTTTTTGTTAATTAATTTGCTTAAAAGAAAAACCAACTTCATCATGTAAGTGTATGGTGTATTTCCCACATCTTTTCTAGTTACCTACTAAAAGCAATACTTCCACAGAAAAATAAGGCTAGGGAAAGAAAAAGCAAAGGCAAAAAAGGCCACTTCAGGGAACAAATCTAATTTCGCTTTTTCAATCACTACATTCTTCTTTGATTAATCGAGTCTGGCCATCCATGGGTAAAAGTTTATGGGAGAAAATTTTGACAGAGGAAGAGCGATTACCGGGCAAAGATCATTAGTTATTTCATCATAAGATATTCTCGATTTCTGGTGTATAACCTGTTAAAGATAAGCATCACTTTTTGTAAGTAACAACTCACTCAAAAATTTTATTAAGAAAACAACAATTCAAAAACTAAATTCTTATGCAAGCTACAACAGAAGTAAACAGAGTATAGCAAACATACCAAAAATCCGACTGCTTGCCGTATGTGTTTAAGTTCATCCCAAGACATGCCAGCATACTGAAAGGTGATAATGGAAAAGCAATTCAAAAGCTGTGACAAAATATAATCAGAGAAAAAGTAACTTTCTTTCTCGCAACATTAAAAACAAAAAAGATAAATCACCTCCTCCTTGGCTTGAGCACACCATAATTCCAACTCCGCAAGACCAGATTTGACATATTCTCCATTTGTAAAGCTACAACACTCCCGGCGCAGGAGAAGGCTGACAATCAAAAATCAAAGGAAATGTGATACTAATTTAACAAAGGATGGTTACAATTCTTGCTGAGAGATAATTCTTCAACAAAGATAGCTTAAAATCCTATACCTATTAAAAAGTTGCATGTTAATATACGAGAAGACTTGAGTGAAGATCTTCTGAACAAGAATTGTAGGAACCTGGAAGAAAAAGTGATACTTCTATGATCAACGAAGAGAATTTTGGTGCAAGTATAGACAGAGATTAACAGAGTAAAGTAACACTAGAAGTAGGTAAAGGTAAAGCATTTTGAAGGTAGCTAACTGTTTACGAGAAAAAAAAACATAATAGTGATAAACAAAAAACAAGACAATGCACAAATAATCTCGTTCCTCACATAATTCTCTTGCAAAGTTTTTAGGCATGAATTCAAGCAGTCAATGATACTCTGCCAATGGCCACTTGCTGTGTTATTGCCAAATGACCGACCCGATGATCTAAGCATGCTTGCTTTTGTGGTTCTTGGTGCCTGTATATCAGAAGCGGTGGTAACTATAGTTGCCATTACGTTAAAATATACTATATCAAGAAGTAAAGTTCAAAAGATCAAGATCATCATTCCTGCACAGAATGCCCTTGAATTAAACTTTTCACCCAATAAAGAAAACCTTTAAAAACCAAATTTTACCCACATATGATGAAGCAACAAAATTGAACCACTTAACTATTATCTGCTTGTATATAATTAAGATCTCTTTTAGACTTACATTCATATATGCAAAACAATAATTTTTCCAACATTTAATTAGTTTCTGAGAAGAAAAACTGCTAAGATGTAAATACAATCAAATCATTGCATCAAAACCTTCATTGGTCATACCTCTATTTTAAGCAAGCTGGATGTTTTCCCAGCTTGAATTAGAAGACTACTTAAGTAATGTTAATAGAACAATCACCATGTCATGAAGTGTATTCAAAAATGAAACTGCAAAGGACAATGATGACAAACATCCATCTCAATGATTTCCCCTTAGCTTACACCCAAAAGAACATATCCAACAGAAAATCTTTGCGACATATTCTAGCAGGTTTAAATGACATTGATTTTAACGCAAGAGAAACCATTCTGCAACAGAAAAAATAATCCCTCCAACATGACCTGGCTAATAGAAAGTGACGATGATGCTCTTTGCAGTCACCTCTCACATCCTCTACCCCAAACTAAATTAAGACCTTTTTTGAAATCCTAAATTGCTAAAAAATTAAATTTGATCATGGTTAATACATAATGCATCACTTATTCTTAAAAAGCAGATTCTAACTCCAAGTGAAACTATATCTCAGTCATATGACAAATCTTTGAGCCAAAATACACCACTGCACCGCACCTATGATAAATTTTAAAATACAAAAGCAAACCAACCAATAGATACCTGGATACAGTAAGTTAGAAACGTCTGAAGTTCCTTTTCAAATTGTCACGAATAATTCCATAAATCTTTTCAACGTATGCAGTAAGTTGCTGTTTGAACAGCAAGGCTGGATATTTTGCCTCAACTTGACGGACAACATCAAGTCCGCCAAGGTTTGCAGAAGATGCAGACCGGAAACCCTAGTCAATGCAAGTAAAAGCATATTTTAATAGATGGCAAGGATTCCATCTGACGAAATTCTTAATCATTCAAGAAGAACAGAAGCAAATAAGAAATTTTCATCAAATATTCTAGGCCATTTTGAGATTGATAGAAAGAAAGCTATACTTGAGCCATGCGCCCAAATAGAGATGTTGGAGGTGGAGGTTTCTTGCGAGGTGTTGCCCCAATTCCACCTGATTTCAAGCTTTGTTGCAGCAAGAAAAGTAATGTAGATGTGTTAGAGAGCCAGTAAGCCATATGATCACTGTTCTCCTGACTCTATATTAAAAAAAAATTTGTCAAAAATAGTCCATCCTCCAAATAAATAAGTTATTAACTGTTTGTGTTAAATTGCACCTCAATTGCAGAGCCAATCATTTGGATCAAACGGTCAAAAACACTAGTTCTTTCAGCTTCAAAGGATTTCCAGTGCAACAGGCACTTGTATATTGTGATGGCCGCAACAGGCTTTTCATGATTGAAACCAATATTTTGCATCACACATTTGATAAGTGCATCAACACTCTCCTAATGATAAAAAAAGTTACAATTAATGCAAAAGATTAAAAGCATCAACCTTAATAACATTTAAAGCAATCAATGTGGAAACAGTTAAATATCCAAAAGAAAAAAAACCTATACATTAAAAACTAAATAAAGTTGGAAACTACTTACCTGCTGTTTCTCCAAATGAAGCTTCCTAAGCTTATTCTCTGATTCTAAATCATTTCTAGCAGCAGATAACTGTTCCTGCAAAATAACGATTCAAATTCAGACAAAAATACCTACCAGAGTAGAGTTGTTTCTCAATAATTCTCAAAATACAGTTTTAGCTTTAGTCTGATCTGTCTCGTGATAGCCATTCTCAATATTCTGCAAATTAAGAAACATTAAAAATAAGCAGACATAGAGAAAGAAGATAATTGAGGGTTAAGTAAAAGGCAAATGAAAAAAATCTTGGAATATCGAAATTCTTATTTGCAGGTTATATCTTTTTTTTAAAGGTATTTTGCTGGTAGTATCTTATACACCAGTACTTGACTTCAAGAGCAGGGATAAATGCTTTAACCTCATGATAAAGAAATTGATTACCTTGTTCATTGCAGCTGTCAAATGTTCCGACATAGGCTTCGGAGGAGTGCTTAGAACTTTCTGTCGAAGTATTTTATCTTCATTCTCCATGTCAAAAAGTTTTTCTTCTAGTCTAAGGAATTGTGTTGCCATGCAAAATAGAAATGAAGACAGTCAAGTCTTTTTATACTAAGGGTCCATTTTGATGACATGAAAATAGTTTAAATCAAAAAAATCATAGGAAATGGAAATGAAATGACATGAAAATTTTAAAAATTTCCTTTGAATGTTAGAATAGTAGGAAAATAAAATGAAAATGAAATATTCCTTCCCGTGTGCATGTGTCACCAAAAATTTCCCCAACATCTTTTGTTTTTCATAAGAAAATGTTACTTTGTAAAATTTTTACATGAGGCTTACTTTGACTGAAATTAAAATTTCTTATGACTAAATTTCAAAACATCCAAACACAAGAAAATTTTTTACCTCCAAATTTTACATTTCTCGCAATTTCAAGGCAACCAAACAGACCCTAAGAGGAAATCTAATTAACATTTTAAGATTCAGTCTCCAAGAATTAAAAACTTTAGTTATGTAAGTAAAAACCTCTGCATCGCAGTCTTCAACTGAATTATTTTTGTCTCTGCTTCTTCAGCTTGCTTCAGCCTGTCTTCACTAAGCCTGTGTGTCTCTTCATATCTCTTCTCCGTTTCATCAATCTTCTTTTCAAGTGAGCTCACCATAGCCTGTAAGGATCCAAAATTGTCATTTGAAAAGGCAAATTTAAAAGACATATAACAGCTTCATCGACAAAATCAAACAAAAAATAAATCAAATCATCACCTTGAGTTTTTCATTTTCAATTGTAAGTTGATCCACCATTGCAGTATCAATTACTGGTACCTCCTCAATGACAGGAGTTGTCTCAAGCGCTGCCTTTGCAGCCTCACACTCCTTAACAAGAAAGTCTTTTGTTTCTTTAAACTGAAGTTGCATTTCTTGTAATGAAGTCTGCAGTTTTGCATTTTCTAGGTTCTTAGCTTCCTCCATATCAGCCTGTGGCAGGAACACATAATGACTAAAAACAAAATAAAATAAAAAGGGAAAAGCTAAAACCAATGAAAATAATAAACAACCAATTATCCAACATTTTTCGAAAAACATGATCCAGCAGTGCAAAAACTTAAAGTAGAACCTATCAGCATCAAACACATGACCAACTAATCAATGTTTATACAGTCTATTCTTGCAGCAGAAATAGTACAATAGTTTTAATTACACTAACAAATTGAAAATGAAAGAAGTCTATATGTATTTGACTCACAATTGTTAAATCATGATCTATAATACATAAAACTGGAATATGTACAGAGGATTTGAGGCAAGACCATAAAGATTGTATATCAAATTGTAAAATGGAACAATAAGGGTTGGCAATTGAAAGTAAAGAACAAAGGAAATCCCTAGATGGTTAGCAAATGTGAAAAAGTAAGACCTTGCATAAACAACAACCGAACATTATGTACTTTACCATAGTAATTTTAAAAGCTAGAAGATGGAGATAATCAAACATCAATGGAGGTGATAAAATATTTGTAGGATGGAAGAAAAGAAAATAGATGAAGGTGTTTAAGTGAGATACAATTATTAGCCTGATGTAGTCAAAACTGTAATGACTAGAAAATTAGTGGCACAAAAGTAATGAATGATATTATTTCTGTATACCCTCATCCTCTTCTCCAGTTGAAGTCGCCAAGTGAGTTCTTCAACTTGCTTTTCCAATTTATTCTTTGCAGCTTGGAGTGCACCCGTCTCTCTTGCTGCCTACATATAATTAATTTTAGTCAGTCATGGTAGAGAAAATTTACCAACAATAGTTTTGAGGAAATAGCAAAAACAAATAATACCATCTTAAGTTTCCGCAACTCTTTTTTGGCTACTTTGCCTCTCCATGCACATTGTGTTGCAATGGCAGCCTTCTTCATCCTAGTAAAATGTAAACGAGCCAGATATTGGCGGCACCGAGTCTACCAGAAAAAAAGTAAATACAATGTCAACAATATAAAAGAGACCACATTAACATAAACATTGATTAAACTTAAAAAAGCACGATCAACGAAAAAGGATCCAAGGATAATTACTTGTATAAGAGTTGCAGCTCTAGTGCGACGCCGGTTAATGAGCTCCTTTCTAGCAACCATCCCACGCATGCCAGATTGTATGACAATTGTAGAAAGATGAAGTTGCTTGTAAAACTTTCTTGCAAAATACATACGCATATATTTCTGTATCTTCATTGAAGCTGCTTCTCTTCTCATGTCAATATAGATCCGACGTGCATGTTCTCCTAAATATACACAAAAAATATCATTAACTACCCTATGATGTTTGACTGCAGGGTAAATTTAAGTGACAAAAGTACCTCGGCATATGGCTTGCATTTGTACAGCTGATTGTCGCAGGGAGAT
>JAURVB010004760.1:0-42533 GCA_033002965.1 Piper betle
CTGACTCAACTCGAAAAATAACGGTCGACCTGACCGGTTCTGAATATAAAACCCTGACTCGAATCGTGGGTTTTACATCCTCAGTAGTGCCCTTTAGAGTGTTCATGTGGAGTATATGATGTTTTCTTTTATATGAGAGTTTGCTCTCATAGCCAGTTTGTTATAGTTATTTTATTTTTTGGACCAATAATACTTATTACTGACGTGCTTTTATACTATATGTAGGTAATAATCGCGAGTTGGAGGAGCTAGCTTGGACGGAGGAGCACTATTGTCGTTTGCACACATGTCAGTCGATTGGGTGATTATATTGTGTTTATGATGTTATTATATAGTGAATGGTGTGATTAAATGTTAAGACGTGATAGATTGTGAAACATGAATAGAGTGCGCAGTGGAAGTGTTGTGGGTTGAGACCCCAGTTCTAGAATGAGTTTACAGTATATTAGATTGTGTTAATAAAATTGCTGATATATATGCATATATACTTGTATATATTACTTTGACAAGGTGGACCCTAATTGCACTTTTAGGGAGATTTCTGTCCGTTGTATTTTAGAATTTTTACTAATTTTGATCGTAATCATATTGTTGTATGAATTACCTTACACGTCATCCATTTAGTATTATGTTAGAATTTTGAGCATTCATCCATGCATGACGAGTCGTATCTTCATCTTAAGACGCCGAGATTAGATCCGCACAAGTTGGGTTCGGGTTAACCTACCTAATCGGGGCCTATAACATGCCAGTTCGGTTCATGAGCGTGGACTGGATTTGGGGTGTTACAGATGTAGAGCTGCTTTCCTAGTATTTAAAATTGGGTTTCGTTTGATTTATTTAGTCTCAAGTTGACATGAGCCGGACCAAATTAAAGTCGATTTTTTCTTAATTTATTTCAATTCACGTTTTAGAATTATATGAGATATCAATCTACAAAAAAAATGTCAAAATTTGTACCCCATAAAAAAAAAGGAGATTGAACCAATTAAAATATAATAAAACTTTAAAATAATAAATCAAACTATTATATCATTAACATCTCTCGTTGAAATAAATCTTATTTTTAAAATTAGAGTCCATATTTATGATAGAGAAATTTACAATTAAATGATAAGAAGATATACTATTCACAAAGAAATGACACTTTATATAAGTTTTATGATTCAATATTATTTTTTAATTTAATATATAAAATATCCTCACATTTTGAGTAGGACTTGAATAAAACTTGGTGTAAAATTCAATTTTGGGTTAAGGTTTTACCATCTTGTAGTTTGCCCAGTTCGGGCAAGTCTTTACTCAATTAGAGCAAGCTTGAGCCAAACTAATTTTTAGAGCATAAGTGTGAGGCCTAAATAACCGTATAAACACGTTGTGGTAGTTAAGTATGCCTGACATATAAATAATAGCTTTAGTTAGGTTAGAACAGAGCATGAGTTATCAGTTTATACGCGAGGTATACAAATAATTTTTATGGGTTAGCCAGGGTTTTAACCTTAAACCTAGATCGTTGCATGTATTATAGGGATTTTGGATAATTGGATTGCCCCTGTGGGCCTAGTTTGATTGAGTTGTAGATTTTTATCCAATTGAGCTCAAGGTTCGCGACTAATTTAGCCTTCTTACCTCAATTTTTGCTTATAAAGTCACCTTTAAGACACAAGTTAGATTTTATTTTCGATTCGAGCTTTCCATTTATATATATATATATATATATATATATATATATATATATATATATATATATATATATATATATATATATATTACATATACTCATAAGTAGGCCCCATTAGACTATGAATTGTGGAACATTCATATTGTGCTACCTAAGATCATCAAAGCCGTCCACGTTAGCCTTAGCTTTCTCCGATTGGTTTTCAATGACTTTCTCACCTTTTCGAAGTTATTCACCCATAGCGCCATCACCATTTTGGCTTGTTGCAAGCGAGTCTTCGGCCCACCCCCAACCACTGGAACGGCACCCTATGGCCACCTTATAACAGTCTTTCCATCCATACCCGGCACGGGCACTAATGCCGCCGCAGTTGCTGCCAAAGATGGCATTTTTACGGCTGGTTCCCATTGCCGCCCCCTCCTTTTGGGCCATTTTTCAGCACCAATAACCCACCTCCGGCATCATGCACCTCTATCCCAACGATCCCGGTTTGTCACTTGGACTCCATTTTCTATTCAATTTGTCGTCTTCGTCGTCGTTGTTATTGATGATGATGATGTTGTTGTTGTTGTTGATGATGATGATGTTGTGGTGAATTCGATTATGCTTTTGGGTTCAATTTTTGTTGCCGATGATTAGGTCGGAAGGCAGCCACTATGTGTGTTGGGAGTTCCAACCCACATGACATATGCTGATTTCTGCCAATTCTGCGCTTCGTTCATCGCGCATGTTTTGGAAATGCGAATTGTCAAGCGATTACGAGTTGGTTGTTTTGTGGTTTGAGTCTTCGCTTTTGAATATTCCCTTTTGTTGTTGTTGTTGTTGTTGTTTCTCTGGTTTTAATTTGAATTGTTCTAAGTATAGGATTGAGAAGAGTGCAGTAAAGTCCAAATCCATGGATAAATTAAGTCTGAGAATTCACAGGGGCCGGCTTGCTGAGATTTTTCTGGTTTGTCTCTGTTTTTGCCTTTGTTCGGTAGTCAATACTATTCGTGCAATCATTTTTGAAAACTGAAAGGTGTTCAGTAAGTGAGAAGCCATGGATGAAAACTGAAAAAGCTGCCCTGTAGCTTTTTTGTGGAAAAGCTTCCTGCAGCTCTGAGCTATATTCAACTGCAAATAAACGATCATGGTAGACTCTGCAGCACCATCGGCTGCTAAACTAGTAAATTTTTATGGAAGCAACGCAGCCCCCTTTGTTTTGTTTGGTTAGATGTATTGATTAAACAAATCAACATGCCCTTGCAAATAAAAAGTGATCTGCCGAACTAGGAATTGATGAAAGAATCCTCACTACCTAAAATTAATCACCCAAGTCAAACAAACATATATTCTTCTAGCCTCCATGCATCCACGATGATTTTGGATTCTCACTACCTCACAATGGTAGCCCGTGATACCGAGGAGGCGGCCATACCTTACAAAACAATGCAAAAGTTGCATATTCTACGCAGAAACCGATCACAATGCGGCAATAAATAAGTTCTCAAATAATGATACGGCGTCGCCTTTAGCTAAGGATCTTGACCTTCTAAGCAGGTTTTCATACCGTTTTATGCACGGCAGGCCCGGAGATTAGTAACGCCTGCGCAAAATTTGGAACGACTACATGGGCTTTACAACTTACAAGAATACGTTAGTCTTCAATGCATATTTAACAGTTGTTTGATTAATTTTTTATGGGTATTTACCTACTGAGATGTAGCTTTGACGACGGTTTAATTTGCTTATTTATGGATTGTTTTCAACCCAAATTACTCGTTATACATCACTTACTACTAAAACACATACTGCTGACGGTTCAAGCAGTCTATTAAGAGAAGTGTTTATTAATATAATGTGAATATCCTTTTTGTTGTAATTTTTAACCAGGCCATCATCGTTAGTGCGTTAGTCTGCCTTTGATTAATCAAATACTTTCGTACTCAAAAGCTTCATCAGGCATCGAGACAAAAAACTAAGTTGTATTATTATGTAGAGCCAGAAGAGGCATGCATCATTTCCTTTGTTTTAGCACTAGCTAATATCTTAGTAAGCTGCCAAAAGGTAAGAACACTAATCTATAGATCATCGTCGTTCATTATTTAAGATCTTCAAAAATTCGTTTGCTGCCGTGAGTGCTGCGAGAGATGAACGAACTGATATCATTGAGCTTAGAGCTAGGCGGACCTGAGCTTTCTTGGTATACACTTGATAGTACGACGGGAATCTTCTGCAACCTCCTCGATCAAATCCGACATTGAGCTTCTACAGACAAATACAGATGAAGATACACCCACAAATTATTAAATAATAATAATTTTTTTATATTGGATCCAACGTAAGTGTCTAAAGATAATATTTCATTATGCGATTTGACACTCCCCAAACAATGAACATATCCTTCACAAAATAACAGTTGATAGCGCCCAAACCAACATCCACTGTAGCTTTCCCGGTCTATAAAACAATCTCTATCTTGGGGTGTGAAGTCAAACACGCACATCCATGCACGACGACCCCCCACCTGCCCAGACCCGGGGCGCCGGTTAGGGACGGGCGGGGGCGCCGCGACGGAGTGGTGGTCGTGGTGGCATGGGGGTGGCGTCTTAGGGCGGGCAGAGAGGTCGGGGGGGGTAGCATGTGGCGGCGGTTACGGACATAGGGGGTGTCTTCTTAGCCTGCCGTTGGATTTTGATCCATAGGCCCATAGCCCTTTACATTATATATAATACCATAAGTTGACACTTTTATATATATATATATATATATAAAATAGTGCCATGTAGATAGACATATTCTATGTACTTTACGATAAGATGGGTGGCTAAAAGGCCACGATTTTTTGTGTCCCGTTAATTGTGTAGTACCTTGTTTTTTGTAAATTTTCATTTTAAGAAATATGTAATTTTCTCTTTGAACAATAAAAGAATGGCCATGAGAAATGCACTTGAGTCTTGGACATGAGATGACCGATTATTACCTCTATTGTTTTGAACACATCTCACGTCGAACAAGCTACAAATTCTTTTATCTTAATTATTGTTTATTTTTTATGTGTATCAAGCAGTGTTGCAGAAATCGGCCGATTCCGTGCGGAATCGGCCGATTTAAATCGGATCGGCGTCGCGCCGATCCGATTTCGGGGCCGAATCGGGCGGCCCCGAATCGGCCCCGGAATCGGCCGAGTTCGGCCGATTCCGACCGATTTAAATCGGAATCGGAATCGGCCGATTTAAATCGGAATCGGTTTTTAGAAAATTACCAAAATACCCTAGGTATGATTTTTATTAAATTATTTAAGCATGGGTAAAATGGTAATTTGGATTTTAAAAACCTAAAATCAAACCCGCTCCCCGACACCGCCGCCGCTCGTCCGCCCGCCGCCGCCCGGTTTCCGCCTCCGCCGTGCGGCCCCGACTCCGCGCTCGCCGCCGACCGGGCTGCCGACCTCGCCGCCGACCTCGCAACGTCGCCGCCCACCCGTGGCCGGACCGAATCGGGCACGCACGAATCGCCGCCGACTCGCGCGGCTCCGGGCCGCCGACGGTTCGTCCGGCCGGCTGCCGACATCGACCGGGCTGCCGACATCCTCCGACATCGCCGCCGCGAGACTCGCCGCCGACCGGGCCGCCGGTGGCGGCGGGGTAAAAATCGCACGGTGGCATTCTTGTAATTAAAAGTTGACTCGAGTCTAACTCGAGTCAAAAATAATAATTAATTCGAAATAATTTAAAAAAAATCTTAAAAAATATTTAAAAATATCAAAAACTATAATACACAGAATAATATCAAAATAACATCAATACTTAATTTTAATATATTTATATTATAAATTGTCAAATTATTATATATAACTGATTAAATTAATTTGGACCGATTCAACTGAACCGATTCCTGGCCGATTCAGACCGATTCCGATTCCGATTCCGATTCACTGGAAAACCGATTCCGATTCCGATTCCGATTTATGCAACCATGGTATCAAGATCGTAAACAGCTCTCTATCTATAAAATTCTACATGACCATTAGCCTCATTGCATGCAATCCTTGCCTTACTCTGTGTCACCACCAATCCAGTTAGCCGATGCCTTGCCGCCAGCTCATTAACCCTAGCAACGTCTTCCCTTCCCATCCTCACTGCCTCCCTCGCCGGAAACCTCCAACATCAAATCCCAGTAACTTCTGTCCCTCACCACCTAAACAGAGTGCTTCCATTCAAAGTCCAACAATAAAAATCCACCACCCATTCCCGGTCGAGAATCTCCAGCAACCCTGCACTTGGGGCATGTAATAGAAAGGCATTTTAGACCGTGGCCGGCCCATCTCCGGTTTGCCATTGTTGTATGGGCCCGGTAATGGCCCAACTAGCCCATCGGGAGATGTGCCGAGCTAGAGTAGGGCATCGTCGGCATGGGCTTCTAGGCCCATGAAGCTCACATCCCGGCCCGTGGTCCTCTTGTAGTGGTTGACCGAGGTGGGCTCGTGGAGCACCCCCAAGTCCATCGTGGATCAGGTTGGTGGCATGGGCTCGGAGTTCTGACCCAACGCCTATTAAATAATTGCAGCAAAATTAAATCAATAATAGGAAGGAGTTTGCGATCATGTCCCCGAAAAAAAACTAAGATAGTTGAAAAATTAAATCTATGACAAAAAAACCTTGTAACAACCAGACTCAAATTATTGATTGATGGGCCTTAAGTTACTGCTTCAAAATAATTAATAAAAATTAAGATCTATAGTGTATTAAAACAAATAATCGGATCATACTCTAATGAGTATTCAATGCATACGAGATTAATTTTAGAGATCTTACAAACCTTGTCTTTGCCATAAGTTAGTACGACACTTGCCACCCTTCCACAAGCCAAGGGGGTGGCAAAAGTGCTCGGAGTGAGCTTGCTCTTGCACAAGGCAAACCACTCCGGTGATAGGTAAGGGGCGGTGGAGGCAATCAAGGTTGACGACATGGAGGCCGCGATTGGGGAGCAGATGAAGGCGTTGGTGACGGAGGAAGACCTAGGAATTGTGGATGTGCATTTGGAGGGAAATGTGGGGATCTAAGATGTGTATTGTTGCACGAGGATTGCAAGGAAGGGAGGAATATGGGAAGCTTGGTCACTATTTAACAAGTTGGGAATCAGGATCTCTACCTTTAAAATATAGGCAACCTTTCGTGCTTGATAAATCTTCGTGCCATTAATCTCTATTGAAATTATGCTTAGTTTGATCTAGCTCAAGTTCATAATTGCAACTAGTTTTGTTATCCCCTGTGTTGTATGTATTCACTGTATTCACGATCAATCTAATTTAAGAAGAGTTTTGGTTCTATATGATGAATTAGATGGAGTTTAGTAGTTATTGTTTTACTGGGCATTTTGATCGTATTGTTAAAATGATTCAACCTCGACTGGAACTCGTACACAGTCATCACAATGGTATTTTTAAAACTCACTTAAACATGAATAACCCCTTTTGGTATTCTACTTCCAGCTTTACGTGAACCAATATGTCCATTTCTACTTGATCTAATCCTTGGTATAGGTTTTATCATGTATATATATTTTCATCTTATCTTATTAAGTATGGGTCAAAAATATACGAATATATCTGTTTCATATTAAAGTCAATACTTTATTTGTATTATATACGATAATCCCTCTGCTCGGGTGGGTGTCTAAATTGGATCCGTAACTTCCTCAGAAAGGAGAAGAAGAGCTACTGCTATTTCCATGCATGTTTGGTCCCCTTCGTTAAAAGGGGTAGTTGATTGTCTTCTGTCATTCTTGGGACAAGACCAGTCAGATTAATCACTCTTGTAGTGAGCTTTGTCTTTTTTTATATCCTGCTTAAACCATTAACATCTTCAAGCCTACATGCGATGAGAAAAACAGAGAACATGAAGAAATATAATTCATTGGAGAATATTTTTAACAATATCATATAACAACAAACCAGTAAACTCATTTATTCAGCTCTATTGATAAAATCAATATAGGAAAATACTCATGCCCCTCAACGACTTTATTTGATGCATTCATTTATAACTAGAGGTAGTAGTACTAAGTGATGTAGGAGCACAAGCAAGGCAAGCAAGAAGGAGAATAGCAGAGGCAGTAGGATCTTCTTCTCCACTAAAGCTGCTCCTCTTGAACCTGTTGGACTTCCCTTTGTTGCACTGCAAGACCACCTCTTGCTGCTGTTGCTGCTTCTTCTTCATGGTCTCCATCTTTGGTTTGTTGTAGTTGCTGACTTCCATTTTGGACACCATTGTTTCTCTGATAGCTTTCTTAATCAAATATATTTGTTCTGCAAGTTAATTGACCCTCACTTGATAAGTGAAACAAGCTCATAACCCCTTTATATAGAGCAGGCAACTTGATCAAAAACATCCATGCGAAGACTAGGTGTCTGGACATGTTTTAGAATCATGTGCACTAGCATGTGAGCATGTGTCCTCAAGCTCTTAACCCGTCTCTTTCCCTTCCCTTCTCCCCGCTGACCTGTCTCTACTCTTCTCTTACACATGTCTATATACATGAACCTCCTATTTGCATACATTATCCACAAATCAATGCATCCCCAAGCTCAAGATGGCTTCTATGTGCATCAAACTTATGTGGGCGTGGACCCTTAGAAGCATGTGATATGCCTTGTTTTATGAGCAGTATGGTTGCCCATTTGTTGGCTCATTTCATTTGGACTTACTGTCTTTATGACTGACATGTGAATATCAATGTCAAGTCTTATTTTCTGTCTCTGGAAATGAAGAGAAAGCTTCTGTAATTTTGTGGTTGTATTTCTTGGTACGACAATGAAGTTTCATAAGTTGCTTTTTCTTTCGAGTTAAATGCTTTGATGCAAATTAAGATGGGAAAAAATGTTTGTTTAAGGAACTAAACTAATGTAGTAGCGTTTCAATTCTATGAAATATGAATCAGCCCGCGCCCGTTTTCCTGGGGCGAACTTGGGTTTGATGATGGACATACATAATTATGATAGAGATGGTCAAGTGGCAGGAAGAAGTAGAAAGCAAAAAAATTCAACATTATCCACGAGAGATGGAAGATTGAGGAGAGTTTAGTTTGTAGGCTGTAAAATAGACGGTACAATGAGGGGAGATGGAGGCCATAATTCTCAGCAAGTAAGTTCAATTTACAGAAAATGAGCTGTTGGGCAATGAGGGACAAGCACTGTTGAGCTCTTGGAGCACTATAGTGGTGAAACCAGTTGCTTTTTTCTGAATATTATCTCTTCTCTTCCACTATCTCATTATATCTATGACCAGAACTCACATGGGCTGCCTTCGTTCAAAGTGCTCAACATCACATGGAATTCCTGCATCACAAAAAATCTAGTATTTCCCATATCATGAGCCTAAACCAATCATTTGTTAGGTAATCCTAGCTCTGAATAGTGTTTTTGAAAGACAGTCTGGAGTTCTGTGTCCTATCTTCATGCCTACCAATCTTGTCCATGCAAGGGAAAGAGGTTTAGTAAGTACAGAGTTTTAGCAACAACTAACAACTTCTGAATCTTAATTAAGTGAGGCAGGCAGAAAATGATTGGACCAAATTGTAAGACGAGGAAAATTTGGTTTTAATATATGATCCAAGCGGCGCATTATTGCCATGTTAAAAAAATGATTCATAGGTTTGGTTGTCAAAGAGCTAGAGTTAGTTGTAATGGGTGCTAAGATTATTTTTATTAGAGATCATCAAGTGTTGTTTTAGTTAGTTAGCAAATAATGTTCTGGTTTTATACGTTTTATACGTTCTTTTCTGGTGGGCTGTGGTTACGAGTGAGTAATTTTTCTGCACTAGCTGTAAGATTTGCTTGCGTTCAAGAAACTACAACATGTGATTTGCTTGCATTTCACTTTTGCTACTACTGTCTTCCTTATGTAACGAAGAACAGTTGTAGTTTTGTTCCATTGCTTTGAATGTAAAATTCATGGTAGCAGAGTCATCGTCACTCTCAAAGAATTTTCATGTAAAAATTTGTTTACGTCTTTGAAAATTATGTCCATAAAGATTCTATATGTAGTGTTTTATACTCAATAGAATTTTCAAAAGTTGAACAATAAAACATTAGTAGAAACACAAAACTGCTTTGATAACCAAGTTGCGAAGAGTTGCTACTGAAGCAGCAGCACACAGAATTCTACTCACTTCTTCAGTAACAAACTACATCATTAGTAGAACGGCATACCAAACAAACACACATAATTGTGAATCATGAATTCACTCGGGTACCAAGAAGAAAAGCAACGATCCGGGGTATAGTCCATTAATAATTTGCATTCAGTTGTCACTCTTCATCCCACTCGTCATTTTTGTAAGAGACCAAAGTGTCAACTTTGTGTATCTGCAAAGCACACAACACCACCAGACACTAACTAAAGTGCATAATGCTAATGCCATAAAAATGTCCATTTTCCAGCAACTACTAACAGTAATGTAGAAAATATCACTTGCTAGTTTATCCTTGCCTTGGTGTCAAAAGAGTGGAGTTTCACCATCTGGGGATTCTTGATCAACTTTGCGTCGCTTTCAATCCAACTAAAAGGGACTGCTGTATCCGTATCCGTATAAGCCAATACATCAAAAATACCTGGAAACATAAGAGAGACATCTTCAAGATTCACATGCAAAAAAACCCATCGAGCATATGGTCATAGTCAAGTTCAACACAAGATGCTAGTATTTACAAGGTTCGTCCAGACAGGGCAGGTAAGTGATTGAGGAAGCAATCTGCCTCATAATCGCTTGAATCTCTCTCATAATCTCCTTATCACTCTTTTCCCTCGATACCCTGCAAGTAATTTGATGAATTGTGGGTGTAAGAAATTACTGTTACCCAAGATAAGAATTTTCTGCATTGTTTTGACGAAGCTGATAAATTTCTATTACCCATTCTCGACCACCTCCTTGTCAGTCTCTATGTTAAAATTCCACCGCTCCAGAACCTCGGAAGTGGCCTTGCTCATGATGACAAGTACAACTCGCTGTAGCTTCCCAGCTTCTAGCCATTCTTTTGTTGAGAAACAAGCACAAAAAGCCCAGCATCAGGAACCAATTTGGTCACTCAAGGGTCAAAACTTCTGTCGATTTATTGCAATGAAAAGCCGGCAAAAACTCACCTGAAAGCTGCGAGGTCAGATTGGCAATAAACGATTTCACTTGTTCGTCTTGAGTCATCAGCATCGGGAGGCCATATTTCTTCACCTTCCCGAAACTCTCCTCCGGATACACCCCTCTATTATACAGAATACTGATTTGAAGATACAAAAAAAGATCCGTCAAAACTCCCACAACACAGAAAAAATGAATAAATAGGACCAAGATTCTTCCACTATATTCTCACCTATTAGCCGCATAACCTGAAAAAAAAAAGAAAAAAGAAAAAAAGGATTCAGATCACAGAGACTATGAGAACAGGCCAGAAACATGCAAGGGACAAGAGAGAACAGAACGAATGGCGTTCACATCCACGGCATACCAAAGAACTCGCTAACGATTGCGGCGGATCCCGGAGCGTGATGATGTCTTTGGCAACTGTTCTGGTAGCCATTTGATATCAAACAAGTCCTGAACCGAGACGACTGGGAGCCGCAAAAACACAGAACGAGAACAACGTCGTTCACGAGGCAAGATTTTAGAGAAAATTTCTGTGAATTGGGAACAAAGCACGGAGGAGACAGATGGATGGATTCGATGGGAGAAAATTGTAGGCAATGAATTGAGAGACTGGAAGGAAAGAATTTGAAGGAGAAGAATGGCGGTCGAGCAACGGCTAGTTTTTTCTTGTGCATGGCGCCAACGGCTGTGTTCGTAGTGGGGAGGGTTTTGGCAACGGCTACTCGGTGGGACCACGTCCGTACGCTTTGTGTCCGTGGGTTAATATATTTATAAAATTTTTTTTTGTTTTTTGGCCCCTTCTGGGAGCGATGCCGGCATCTCCACCGTCGACTCTCAGGATAATCGATAATGGAGACGTATGGCGTCAGTGACGTACGGCATCTCCACCGGCATCGTTCCCAGGTACGACTCATTTATAAAATCTTTCGTAAATCATAATTTATTGGATTATTCAATGAGTTACAATTAGAGTCGAAAAAGATCAAATCCTTTATTATTCCGTTGTATACGATAGAGTTGAAAAACTTCTGGATGAGTATCCTACCAAAAGATATTTACCAAGTTAATGTATTTATAAAATCTTTCACGGCACGGAAAAATCATTTGTCGAAATCATATTGTATTGACATAAACACATCTTCTCTTTGTTTTTCGAGCCTTTAGTGAGTTGCAAATAGAGTAAGAAAAGATTAAATCTTTCATTATTCCATTATACACGGTGGAGTTGAAAAAACGACTGGACAGGTATCCTCCAAAAGGCATTTGTTGGGTTAATTATTGATAAATGCATAGGAGGTTATTAAGCAGCAATCGCAGGTTTTATTACTTTTCTTCCACTCTATGGACGTTCATTTGGGCTGGGAGTGACTTTTGAGGCCCATTGCTGTGATGTTGAAAGCGCACTACAAGGGTACAAAGTTGAATCATGCGGTCTTTAGGGTTTTCTTTTTCTTTTTCATTTTTTTTTAAAAATAAAGTCTTGTGAGTTGAATTTGATTTCCAAAGTCTTGAATTAGATGTGGCGCTTGACAACGGTTATTAACATAATTCGATTTGTCTTTTTGCAAGCTCGAATAAAAGCAAAATAATGAATAAGACAACGACAAAGAAGGAAATTCGTCCATTAAAGATGCACACCAAGAAGGGGATAAAAAACTAATAATTTACAAAGGATTTTAAATATTTTTAGGGAGAAATTAATTAGAATACTCAAACCGATTTTTTTAAAAGAAAACAGGGTTGTAAACTTGTAATGATGAAGACTAGGTATATGTTGACTAATTAACAAAAAAACCGTAGTTAATATTAAACATGATAAAACGGCATTAAAATGTGCGATATCATAAAAATAAATCATAACTAATGTATTGAAGAATCTTATGAACCTTAATCGACTATAAATTAGTTAATCAAACAGAAAGTAGATTCATTGCATTGAAACTATTGAAACTGTCTCTAGATGGATGGAACTAAATGTCAACTCGTTCCGAGTTCAAATATGTCATCGGTTAGCACTCGGCAAAGGATCGACGTTTACTTTTATCAATGCTTGTGCTAAATGTGATCTTTACCATTTATACAAATTGTCAACGCTTCCAATTTAATTCTCCATCAAGAAATTAATTCTTCCTAATAGATTTTAAGTACTAAAAGATTTCAACTCATTTATATATACGTATGGATTTATATTTCCGCTAGAGCAAAAAAATTCCGAAATGTAGGAACACTACTATTTGGGCTTTGTTGCCCACTAGCCTAAATTTGGGCCCAGATGCGGCAATATTCTAATGGGCCAACACAAATTTTTATTGCGGAAATTAAATAATTCCACATTATTGTGAGCTAATTCATCTTCATATCATTCAAAATCACAGAGTGTTTTTTGTATAGATGTTGTCTTCACTCTTCATTTTCTTTCGTTTCAACTCTTCTTTGATCCATTACAAAGATACATGCATGAGTGCCCCTTCAGACCTACGAACATATGTAAGATCAAGGTTCTAATTGAGTCCACATACAAAGACCCAAGTGCTGGCAGTCTTCAATAATTCAGTCAAAAGAGGTTCAAAACGTGATAAAAAAGAAAGCAATTTGTATCCAAATTTGCAAGAAAAAGGTTTGCATCTTCCAATGGTTCACTAAGTGTACTTCGTGACTCACCCACTAAACCTACACCAACTTGCTCTTTTGGTTTTTGCCTTTGTCTTCTATGCATACTATGGCCTGGTCCAAATGTTATGTTGTAACGTTTCCACCTCACACAGCCTACCTTCTTTGAATGCCGACTCCCAAACTTCTACAATTGTCTCCTAATCATGCACGACATGATGATAAAGCAGTCGTGACTGATGAGTCATTTTGCCCAACAATAGGAAAGGCCCTTTGGTCTAGTCTGGAATATGTTGATCTATATGTTACGGCACGTCCATCCATAGAAAGGGTTTAGGGTTTAGGATTTAAGATTTAGGATTTAGGGTTTGACAGTGCAGTCTACTACGTGATTGTTCTGCTATGATCATAACTTGAATTACTACCAAGTCAATTCCCAATTAGAACATCCTTAAGAACTCTATTTTGGATGCGGTTGGATTTATATGAACACAAGATAGCAATTCTGAGTGAGGATCCCAACGAAAATGATAACACAAAAACTGTTCACTGTCATGTATCAGTGGTCCTAACATAACACCGGGATCACTGGAAATAATCCAGTCTTCTTCATTGAGTCATTCATGACACAGAATGTCGACACCATGATTTCACCTCTGCACCGCACCCAACTCCCAGTTCCATCGATTCATACCCATGCCTTACCAGAGAACACAGTCACAGACAATTTTGATCAGTCAAAATTAATGAAACGTGTAGAAGAGCAAACAACTTCAAACCGTTTGTACTTCGATCATAGTGTCAAAAACACATATATAAAACCAACCAATGTTCATCATTGGAAAACGAGAAATCACACCACGTGATTCTAATATTGTAGCAGGCGGAAAACAAGTCTTCTTCTCATAAGTAAAGCGACGTACTGGTTGTAATAATTTAGATTATCCCTTCCATAGCATTGTTAAATAAGAATCTATAGAAAGGAAAAAGACATATGGCTAGCTTGCCAAGGTTTTGTAATATCATGCTCTGGATCCCACTCGAGCAATCGACATGAACATGAGCTTTACATTAGGAGAAAGTTCAACCTTATCACTGCCATTCATTGTCCGGAAATGGTCCCTGCTACTGAGACATTTAATCTTCTTTCTATGGCAAAAACTCGGGGTTTTATTTCCCAGCATGTCTTGCATCTTTATGCATGCTACATTATCTGGTATGTCACAAATTGTAATTGTGGTATAGCTTTGGATTGGTGTACTTCAATTCTCATCTATACTGAATACATGTGAGGCCTACGTCAAACCAATCACATTTAAGTACACTAACAGATATAATTTTCAAGTACCCGAAACCTGTATTTTATGTCATGTTGTCATAAAAGAAATGTCACATGAACTGCTCAGTGTTCACACAAAAGAATCTTTCTTTATGTCCAAAAAACGCCCAACTTCAGAGAAAATGCCTTTTCTACAAGAGGAAGGAAGGCAAAGTCAGAGAGCTAGCAGAAAAAGTGAACTTCAAACGGGCAATGCATGGCCTCCCTCTTCACTCTGAACCTTCCCTTAGCCGCCTTGTGCTCTTTCATGGAATGCACGTACCAACACTGTGCATGACTACGCCTTCCACGCGCCCCCTCACTCCCAATAAGCTCTCTATTACCCTTAATCCATGGCAAGTCTTCCTGCTTTCTAGAGCTAAATTAAGGTCCTACACTTGCAGAGCAGCACATGATCAATGGGTCATAGGTGTATAAAACCTACTCTTTGCATAAACTAAACTAATCTTTTGAAGTTGGTGGATGGTGGGCAGGAGCTAGACTGCACAGTTAGCAGGTCAGGTCTTGTCTGAGAGATTGGTGTCGACCCAAGTATATTTGTATGGTGACAAAGACTTCCGGTGACCTAGCATAGTTTGGGATACAGCCCTTCTGGTTATTGTTGAACTGGTCCTCGAACTTATCCAATTGAATAGATGGCTGGTATCGATTCCATGGTGACGTGGTAAGGACGAGGTAGAAGAAGAAGTCCTATGACTCTCAGCGTCACTGCATCATGATCTTGTAAGCCAATGTTGTCGTAAGGAAATTTTTGTCTTTACTTTTTCCTGTATGATTGGAGAATGGTACCTGAATTGTGGATTTATACAACAATTCTGTGAAAAATATACATTGATAAATAGTCTTGGTTACCAACATTGGTAATTTGCATGCAAAATTGAAAATTAACACATTGAACGAACTGGGCAGCAACAAGATATGAAATCAATGAATATATAATATATGAAATATGAAATGTTAGGTGGAACATATATACAACATTTTTTATCTTAAGTGGATTGTGATATTAAACAATATTGGAGAGGGCCCACATGCTAGTATTTTCCGTGCAGTTTAACTAGCTGCCAAACAAATTAATATAATAATATAAGCTCATAACCAATATTAAAATTTTGTTGGCTATGTTTTTTTGGGCATGTTAATGTATTTTTCGGCGCGATAATTCTACAGCTATATAGACCTAAATGTTTAATTACACTTTTTAAATTATAAAATTATTTTTGAAACTATAAGTTAAAATTTTTAATTTATTTTGCTAATATTCATTTATCATAAGAGCACTTAAGCTCAATTAAAACAGAAAAAGAAAAAATGGTGTCTGCCATCAAAACTTCACCATTAGTAATCACATTAACAATATAGCTTTATAGAAATTAAGCGAAGTAGAAGATCATACAATTTATGCAATCACGCTTCCTACTATATTTTCATGTATGCAAATTAAAGTCGTAATAATAAGCTAAAACTCAATTAATGGTGTTTTTTCTCTTTCTGTCATTTTAATTTACATTCGGCTATTTGATATTTCTCACAAAATGATTTATTGTTGAAAATCATGGTATTTTAATTGATATTAAATTAAACAAAAAATTCAGATATCTTATAAAATATTTTATTTAAATTTAAAAATTCAATTAAACCCGATTTAAGTCTATAAAACTAAATTTTTCCATCGTTGCCGTAGATAACTATTAGGGGCTAATGGCGCTTCCTCTTACAAGCGTTTCCCTGTCCATGTGTCCATGTCATGAGCATACAATTGCTACATGGCAGTCCGGCCTCATCCGCCTCATTGGAGAATCTTAAGTCAGAGAGGAAGATCCAAAGGTGGTGTGCGGGGACTTATCAGATTCCAAGCTTGTTGCGTTTTGTTTTGTTCTGGGTTTCTGCTAGGATGGGGATTGGTGATATGCAGATGGCCCAGTGCTGCAATATGTCAATGCCATGAGGCTAAGTGGAGTGTCGTAGCCATCTCATAAACCCCACATCTCATGTCCACGTGCTTCTCTGTTCCTTCTTCTCTTCTTCCTCCAACACTAGCAGAATCCTCCTACATGTTATCTATCATTCATGGATGGTTCATCCATTGGGTTTTGATCTTTTGGTGATTGTTGGAGTGATATTTGAGGTGGGTTTTTTTGAAAAGCTTTTACTTGGGACTTGTGTTGTTGTTTGGGAGTCATGTTTCAATCACCGCAAGCATTCAGGGGAAGCTTGTCACAAGTGGTCAGTGCTGGAGCTTTCGGGCTGCTCTGGCTTTGGCTCATTGCTACATTCTTCAAACAGAGAAGACGAAGATGCTTTCATGCAGAAGAGATCGAGTTCTCACAGAGGAGGGGCGGAAGGCTGCTGTTTTTACCGTGTTGGTTGTCGTCTCCAATGTTGTTGTGACTGGTTTTCACTTGGGTTGCTTAGCTGGCCATGCATGGAAGCATAGGGGAGTTCCACTTGAGCTTGCTCTGCATGCAACGACGTGGGTGATAGCTACAACATTGGCCGTTCGTTTGAGGCTGCGAGTTCTGGAGGGAACAGATCAGAATTGGCCTCTAGTTCTGAATTTCTGGTGGTTGTTGTTCTTCCTTGTTGATGTATCATCCATTGTTTTCATAGTTGGGAATCTGCATTGGCTTCTGCTACCATTGCCCGGCTTGGCCATCTATGCATGTTTGCCATTCTCTGGGTTACTATGCTTGAGTCCTCTGGTTATGCAATCTAGGAGGAGCTTGCAGGAACTGAGAAGCCCACTCTTGCAGAAGGATGATGAAAGCATTGGCATTGATGGTTATGGCAATGCTGGGATTTGGAGCAAACTCACTTTCAGATGGCTAAACAAGCTTCTTGAAGCTGGCCGAAGGGAGAAGCTTGAGCTCCACCATGTCCCTCTGGTTCCAGACACAGAAACGGCAGAGAACTCCTTCTCCTCTTTGCAAGAAGCTCTCCGGAAAAGGAAAGGTGAAGCTCCTTCTCTTCCAAATGCTATCGTTTTTTCCATCTGGAAGCCTCTTGCCATAAACGCAGCTTTTGCAGGTACTACAAGATCACCTTTTTCCATTCAATTTGATGTTGTTTAATTTAATGCAAGTTTTGGTCATTCATAATATTTCACCATCTACCAGGTTTGAATACTCTTTCTTCTTATGCTGGTCCATTCTTGATAACCAGTTTTGTGAATTTCTTGTCGGAAAAAGGTGGCAATTCTAACATCCACCAAGGTTATATGCTTGCATTCATCTTCTTGTTTGCCAAGACCATTGAATCCGTTTCTCAGAGGCAGTGGTACTTTGGCGCACATCAGCTGGGAATCAGAGTTAGAGCTGCTCTAATGGTGTGCGTCTACAAGAAATCTCTGTCTGTGAGGTATGGTGGAATAAGTAATGGAAAAGTTGTTAATTTGCTCAACGTGGATGTTGAAAGAGTAGGAGATTTTCTCTGGTACGCCCATGGAATTTGGTTGCTCCCAATGCAAGTTTCTCTAGCTCTTATTATACTCTACAAGAACTTGGGAGGGGCTGCTTCGGCTGCAGCCCTTGCTGCAACTGTTCTGGTTATGGTGAGCAATACCCCACTGGCCAATTTGCAGGAAAGGCTCCATACCAAGATTATGGAAGCCAAGGACTCAAGGATCAAAGCCACTTCTGAAACTCTGAAGAGCATGAGAGTCTTGAAGCTTCACTCTTGGGAGACCATTTACTTGAACAAGCTTCTTGAGCTTAGAAAGGTAGAAAGGAACTGGTTGAAGAGGTATCTCTACACTTGCTCAGCTGTGGCCTTTCTCTTCTGGGCCTCACCAACTTTGGTGTCAGTTTTCACTTTCGGTGTTTGTATCATTGTGAAGATGCCATTGGTATCTGGCACAGTGTTGTCTGCTTTAGCCACTTTTCGTATTTTGCAAGATCCCATTTACAATCTACCCGAGCTAGTATCAATGATGGCACAAACGAAGGTCTCTATTGATAGGATCCAACAATTTCTTATGAAAGAGGACCAGAAGAAATTGATATACAACATAAATCCAAAGGAGCCAGAAGTGGCCATTGAAATGGAAGTAGGTGAGTATGCATGGACAAGTGACTCGGATTCAAACAAGCCCGCTGTGAGGATCAGTGAAAAGATAAAAATCATGAGAGGTGAAAAGGTTGCTGTTTGTGGATCAGTGGGTTCTGGTAAATCAAGCTTGCTGTGCAGTATAATTGGGGAGATACCAAGAATCAATGGAACAGCTGCTAAGGTTTATGGCTCAAAAGCTTATGTTCCACAGAGTGCCTGGATCCAGACTGGATCAGTAAGAGACAATGTGCTGTTTGGCAAGAAGATGGATATTGGGCTTTACCAAGAGGTTGTGGAAGGTTGTGCTTTAGATAGAGATGTTAAAATGTGGGCTGATGGAGATTTGACTATGATTGGAGAAAGAGGTATGAACTTGAGTGGAGGCCAAAAACAAAGGATTCAACTGGCAAGAGCCATCTACAGTGATTCTGACGTATATTTATTAGATGATCCTTTCAGTGCTGTTGATGCACACACTGGCGCGCATCTCTTCAAGGTTACTTTATTACAATCTATTTTTGTTCTAAAATTCTTTGATTTCTTTGTATATTATTGTTACTTTTTTTATGTTTAGTACAAGAGTATTGATGAAAATTCAGTGTTTCTGAATGCAGAAATGCCTAAGTGGGCTTTTGGCAGATAAAACTGCTGTTTATGTCACTCATCAGCTTGAATTTATCGACTCATCAGATCTTGTTCTGGTTAGAACTAAATTGCTTTTTGGGTTACTTTTCTTCTTGTTTATGAAATGATTTTTTACAAATCTTACTTGTGATCATATTGCATTGCTCAAGAATAAGCTAAGAATTCATTAGCTTAAACTGGCTTCTATTGGTTATGCCCCTTCTTGATCACTGCCAAATTCAACTCAATTTTTGCCCATTGCTTGATACATGCCCTTTTTCATAATTTGTAATGCATAGGTTATGAGAGATGGAGATATTGTCCAGTCTGGTAAATATGATGATCTTATCAAAGACTCTGATGGAGAGCTTGTTCGTCAAATGGCTGCTCATAACACCTCATTGAACCAAGTAACTCCCCCTCAAGGCACCGGTTTCTCTAGTTCCACACCCCAGCAGCTGCAGGAGTCTGAACTGACTGAAGAAAAACCAAACGTACTTACCAGCAGAGAGAATTTCACAGAAAATTTTCATGAAGAAGAAAGAGAGTCAGGAAGAGTGAAGTGGAGTGTGTACTCAACTTTTATCACATTGGCTTATAAAGGGGCTCTTGTTCCTGTTGTGATCCTATGTCAGATCCTCTTCCAAGGATTGCAGATGGGGAGCAACTACTGGCTTGCTTGGGGAACAGAGAAAGAAGGGAGAGTAAGCAACGAGAGGCTAATTGGTGTTTTTGTTTTTTTATCTGCTGGAAGCTCAGCTTTTATATTGGGCAGAGCTGTTTTGCTATCCACAATTGCAATTGAAACTTCTCGGAGACTTTTTTGCGGTATGATCAAATGTGTCTTTAGAGCGCCCATCTCGTTCTTCGACAAAACACCATCAAGCAGAATTCTTAATAGGGTAAGTGAATATTTTGATTTTGCATAAATCATTCAGCCAATCTCTATGCTAACAATCTTGCAAGTTTGATGGGATTTTCCAATTGATCTAGATTTTATCTTGACAGTGTTCAACAGATCAAAGTACCGTGGACACAGACATTCCTTATCGATTGGCAGGATTGGCATTTGCACTAATTCAATTGCTAAGCATTATCATTCTCATGTCTCAAGTTGCATGGCAGGTTTTCATTTTATTCATTATCGTCTTGGCTCTCTCAGTTTGGTATCAGGTAATAGTCATCGATATGCTTATGAGGATATTGGTTTTTAGTTTCTTACGTGTATTTCAATTCATGATTGATAGACAATTTTTTGCCTCGTGGAAGTAATGAAATTTCTCATCACCACAACAAATTTTATACCGACCAGAAAATATTGGCGCATTTTACAAATACTAACTCAAATTTTGCCCATGAAGTAATTATAAACGAGAGATTCATCATTCTCGGTAGATGCAAATTTACATGTTGAGATTCTCCTAAGTTTTGTCATCTATTGGCTATGTATTTGTATCAACTTGAGTCGTTTAACTGTTTTTAACATGTGCTTCAGGCTTACTACATTACAACAGCTAGAGAACTGGCTAGAATGGTTGGGATTAAAAAAGCTCCAATTCTCCATCATTTTTCCCAATCTATTTCTGGTGCTACAACAATCCGCTGCTTCAATCAGGAAGATTATTTCCATTCTGAAGTCTTCCGCTTAATTGATGATTACTCGCGCATTGCATTTCACAACTCGGCAACAATGGAGTGGTTATGTGTTCGTGTAAATCTCCTCTTCAATCTTGTTTTCTTTGCTCTCCTAGTCATCTTAGTCACCATTCCAAGGTCTTCACTTGATCCAAGTAAGTCCATATTCTTTTCCATCACCTCCTTATAGAAAATTATCATCAGGTTAGACTCAATCCATTTTATGTTTGTAATGATCAGGTCTTGCCGGATTAGCAGCAACTTATGGTCTGAATTTGAATGTTCTTCAAGCATGGGTGATATGGAACCTTTGCAATGTGGAGAATAAGATGATTTCAATCGAGAGGATCTTGCAGTTCTCAAACATACCAAGTGAAGCGCCACTAGTCATTGAAGACCGTCGACCTGATATCACCTGGCCCCAGAATGGAACCATTGAGCTTGATAATCTTTGTGTTCAATACAGTCCAGAACTTCCAATGGTACTTCAGGATATTACCTGCGTGTTCCCAGGGCAAAAGAAGATCGGAATTGTGGGTAGGACAGGAAGTGGGAAATCCACACTAATACAAGCTTTTTTAGAGTGGTTGAGCCTACTGGTGGTAGAATACTTGTTGATGGTGTAAACATATGTAAGATGGGATTGCAGGATCTGCGGTCCAGGCTAAGTATTATCCCCCAGGACCCGATTCTCTTTCAGGGGAACATTAGAACTAATTTGGATCCTTTGGAACAAGTTCCTGATGCAGACATCTGGGAGGTGAATATGCTAAACTAGCAACGTTTACTTGACATTTAGAGCTACAAGATTATAATTTTCTGAAGTGTCTGTGATGGTTTAGGCTTTGGACAAATGTCGTCTTGGTGGTATCGTAAGGCAAGATCAGAGGCTATTGGATGCACCTGGTACTGGCTTCATTATTCTTCAATTATTTCTCATTACAAAGATATTAGACACATTATTAAACCTAAAATGCTCATGGGTCTTTTCTTTTTTGGCTTTGCGCAGTTGCTGAGGATGGAGAAAATTGGAGTGTTGGCCAAAGGCAACTGCTATGCTTAGCTAGGGTTTTGCTTAAGAAGAGGAAAATTCTGGTTTTAGATGAGGCTACGGCATCTGTGGACACCGAAACTGATAACTTGCTACAAAAAACCATTAGGGAAGAGGCAAGAGACTGTACTGTGATCACAGTGGCACACAGAATACCGACAGTTATCGATAATGACCTTGTTTTGGTTCTTGATGAAGGTAAGAACATCTTTCCTTAAAAACAATCGAAGTCACCATCATGCAAAGCTGTACTTTCAGATGTACATGACTTTAACTGCTTACAGATTTACCATGGAAATTCTAAATCCTTTGCTTCTGTTTATCAGGAAAAAATTTGGAGTTCGACTCCCCGAACAACCTGCTCTCCAAGAAGTCCTCGGCCTTCTCCAAGCTGGTAATGGAGTTCTTGAAAAGATCAAACGCAGACCGCTGCCTTGGCTGACTTGATTCTTGTTGATAGATAGGATGACTATACATGAAATTTAACTGGAAAAGCAGCAGGAGAGGTTTGATACCGAGGCTCCACTTGGTTAGCATAAAAAGAAGCAAAATGTATGAAATTTATTTAGTTATAATTTATAAAGAGTTAGTCGTGATATAAACATGAGATGTAAAACTTTTTTACAAAAACAAATTCATCTTTTTACTTGTTTTTTTCTAAATTAATGGGCATGTATTTTTAAGGGACCCTTTGTGTGAACTCTTACTTGCATTTTACTATAAAATATTTAAAAAATGGACAACTTTTTAAGGGAATATCAATGCATTTTGTATAAATTGTTTCTATTTTTTTCGTGCTAACCTAAGAGAATAGTCTATGGTTGATTGGGAGAACAAGACACTCAAAGAAACTATAATTGTCATGGCAATTAGCAAGTTATGCATATGCCAATACATTTCTTACATCAAGGTCATAGCTAGCAAGTTAAACTATTAATAACTAAGTCATGTATGATGACATTGCAAATGGTAGTATTTTCCTTGAGTTTAGCTTTCATGTTGTTTGTAAAAATTACGATTTCACGGAGCAAATGGTTGGGAAAACATGGAAAAGTGCTATTTGTTTTGTTTTCTAGCTTGTCTTATGGTCGGATCAAGTAGGTGGCATTGCAAGCACACAAATAGGTTTTAGCATCCTCCGAAGATGTAGGAACTGTTAAAGTTGAAAATATAGTAAGATATCACACCATGTACATATACACTCTAATTATATATATATATATATATATATATATATATATATATATATGGGTAAAGTGTTAGTGATCCCCGGGCAAAAAATTTTTACCTCGAGCTTTAATTTGGACCTTCCGATTACAAGGACCCAGATCTATTGTTTTTTTTAAAAAAACTAATGTCCCGATGCCTGCTAACGGCCGAGATCAAACGGCCCAGATCTATTGTTCTAAAAAAACAATGTCTTGATGCTTGCGGTCGCTGTCCCATTGCCGCCACTACCCTCGCCCCACCGCGGCCTCCTCTACCCTGCTCCCCCCTCCCATGCTGCAGCCGCCCCGCCCCACCCCGCCGAGGCCTCCCCCGCCCAGCCGCGGCCTCCTCTACCCCGCTCCCCCCACCCCAGTCAAGGATGCCCCTCCTCCCACTCCCCCTTGCCCTACTGGGGCAAGGGCATCCGCAGCAAGGTCGAGGGGCACCGGGGAGGAGGGCATCCTTAGCTGGGAAGGGGGAGCAAGGTAGAGGAGGCCGCGGCGGGGCAGGGACGGTCGAATCATGTTTATTTGTTTTTTTTTGAAACAATAGATCTGGGTCGTTCCTGTCATCGGACGGCCCAAATCAAAGCTCAGGGCAAATAATTTTTTCTACTAGGCTCACCTCAGGGCGACAGCGCGACGAAGCAGGGGAGCAGGGTGGGAGTGACCGCAACAAGGGAGCCTTGCGGGGGCAACAGAGGATGAGGCGGGATCGACGCGGCGAGGGAGCAGGGTGGGGGTGACCACGACAGGGGAGCAAGGTCGGAGCAACAGAGACGGGGCGAGGCCGACACGGTTGGGGATTGGGGCCTGGGCCACAACGGACGGGTGAGGCAATGCGGCAGGGGAGTTGGGCGCGGGTGACCGTGGCGGGATGGGGCCGGCTGCGGCGGGGAGGGGCGGGGTGGGATCTTTCGCTGTGCGGCCCGATCCGGCCATGTCCAGCCACCCCGAGGCCGAACTCGGCCAGTCCGTGGCCAGATAAGGTCGCCTGCGGCCGACATAGGCGCTTGGTTGCCATATTTTTTTAAATAAATCTGAGCCGTCCTTTTAAACGGATGGCCTATGTTAAATTTTTTTTTTTAAATAATAGATTTGGGTTGTCCTTATAATCGGACGGCCCAAATATGAGCTCAGGGCAAAAAATTTTTTTGCCCTGAGCTCACCTCAGTGCCCTCTATATATAATAATAATAATAATAATAATAAATAAATAAATAAATAAAATAAATTATAATAATTTGATATTGTAGACATAGAAGATAACTTTAATTGAAGAGGAGGTAGTGTAGACTATAATGATTTAATTTTTTTATTAGTTAAATCTTCTTTTCCCCATTTTTTATTGACAAGATTAAATTTAAACTTTTAATGGCTTAGGATAAAAATTAAACACGCATATATAATGAACTGCCGAAATTAAATTATATACTGTGGGGCTCGTGTTATATTTTGATACTTGTTTGGAACTCTCTTAATTCTTAAATGTGGAGTGTATGACGATTGATTACTTTAAAGTTCACATTGACCATGCACATCTAATAGGAAAACTAATTGATTTTTTTTTCGGGGTACCCTTCCAGATACTGTGTACAGAAAACAGAACAAATTTCAAAATTAGGTGCTTACAATTTTTAAATAACTGAATTAAATATCAAACCATCAAAAGGAAGAGATTCCAGAGTAGTTACAGGAAAAAGACCCTCCAAAACTGGCGTGCTCATTGCCAATTGATCATAGGTTCATGAGACCGACAAAAACATGTTTTGTTCAACCCCTGACATATCAAAAGAAACAATCTATGCTCATAATGCACTAAACAATCAGCAGAACTAGAATTCAGAGATGAATACGAAACCTTTTCAGAGCAGCACATCATGAACTCCAATGAACAAAAGGTCTTATCTATAATATAGTGCAACAGCCCACAATGACGAGAATGCTAGTTAGCATTTTACATCAAAACATGGTGGGTTTGTGAGCAGCAATAAAAGCAGAGTCGGATCACGGTATGTTCTGTCTTAAACTAAAACGAAGAAGACGACTTTTGTTGAGGCGTGCTTGGAGCGGTGGAAACTATATTTGATATTTCCGTGCGGGATTATTGGCATGACTACAAACAGAATATGCCGGGAATCGAATTTAACACAAGTTTTGTGATTTGACGACAAAAACGAATTATTAGGCTACTTCCAAGCTCCATTTATGACTTTGTTCATCAAATGTCAAGTCTGTATTGGATTTAAGGGTAGCTAGTACCATCTGAAAGGACCCAAAATAAATAAAACTTGTAAATGGATGTAAGGCTAACACAAACATCAATTATCTTCTTCTTTAATCTGTGATGGGGATTGATCAACCTCTACATTTCCTTCTCTCATCAAAACCAACTTATGAATATTGAGTTGACATGAAAAACTCGAGAGAAAGTAAACACAACCTACAACTACGTCGCTGCATTATATTTCGAGCTTGGTATGTTGCATTATAGCGTGCAAGACTAATCAAAAGCTTGAATTATATAAATAAAGTGCAACTATAAGGTGTAAATTAAATTGCACTCATAATTGTAAGGTGGAAGCACCAATTAAATGATGCAACCTCTTAATTTTGAAGTTAGTATGACTGGTGTGATAAAAACTAAAAATGAATAAAAAAGGATGATTTATTGGAGTCAATCTTCTTGATTGTAATTAATAGTTATGGCCACCAAAATTGCGGTTTTAATAGAATATACAGTAAATCTTATCACTATTGAGAATAATATGGTGCAGACTTTATCTTTTTTGTGAATCTACACTATGCTATTGAATCTTTATCAAAATAATTACGTAGATAATTATTGGCGGATGTTTGAAGAACTACACATGACCACAATTTATAACTACCTAATTAGAATCATTAAATTAAGAATTAATGATTATAATTCAAATTCACAGGGTTTACAAATCACTGTAACAGATGATTATATAGAAGTTTTCTTTGATAAATTAACTATTTAAAAATTGAAATTTTCAAAAGAAGTAAAATTATTAAATCAAAATTTTTTTTTCCAAAAAGTCCCCCAAAAAGAAAAAAAAGGTTTTCATGGACGAGAAATACGTGACAGAGAGCCACATAAGCTCAGTGGTTGAGGATCGCCGGTCATACCCCACGCCAACGCACAACCTGACGACACACCTCACCATTTTTACGAAGCTCTTGAGCATCCCTAGGAGCCAACCCCTACACACGTGCTGCTCCGATCCCCTCTCGCACGTGCCAACCCCTTAAACCCTTCCTTCTCTTTACATATACACCACCACACAACCGCCTTCCCCCTATATCCCATTTCCTTACTTCCTTTTTGTTCGCCGCTTTGTCCGCATCGTCTCGATCCGATGGGTATGGCTACTCTTCGAATTTTTGATGATGGATCTTGGCTGTGTTGATGGATCTCTTGTTTGTTTGTCGGTTGGATTTTTTCTGATTTTTTTCTTTTGGGAGCGCAGCGTCTGGGAAGAAGATCAAGATCGGAATTAACGGTGAGTTTGTGGCTAGTTTGTGGATTCGGATCTTGGCGGTGGTGGTGGTGTTGATTGTTTGAACTGGTTGTTGGTGTGGTTGTACAGGGTTTGGAAGAATCGGCCGGTTGGTGGCTAGGGTTGCTCTCCAGAGTGAGGATGTTGAGCTTGTTGCCGTCAATGATCCGTTCATCACCACCGACTACATGGTAATTGGATTTCTCTGTTTTTGGCTCGCCGAGTGACTACTTGTTTTTTCCTGCATTTGTAGGTTGTGATTTGTTGATTGGGGGTTGTTCTTTTGATTTGTTTCAGAAATTAGTCTAGATCTGTTGTTAATGCGTGAATTGGCTAGGTTTTTACTTCTAGTTTGGAGAAATTACTATCAATTAGAATATAGTTGATCATTTGAGGGTGTGTGGTGGTGTGTGTGTGATTTTTTTCTTTTATTGCTGAAATCTAGTGTTGTTTTGTAATATGATGTGGTTGGATTGGTATGATCAGGCTAACAATCTGCAATCCTTGGTTTTTTGGAAGATAGTTGATGATTTGTGTGTTTTGTTTTGTTAAATTCACTTGTGATGTATTGTACTGTGATGTGGTAAGGATGGCGTGAGCGGACTTACAATCTTTGATTATTTAGAACATGGTTGATTATCGGTGTGTTTTGTTTTGTTAAATTCACTTGTGATGTAACACCCCATTTCGGTTTACCTGTCAACCAACCGGAAATGTTACTGGCTACCAAACTGTTCGGTAATTAACTTGATTTGGTTAAGCCAACCTGGATATACCTTCGGCGTCTCAAGATGGTGATGCAACATGCAAAACATGAATAAGATGTTCGGGTTCTAACGTTGTCCTATATGCATGTTGTGATATACAAACAAATACATAAACAAACCAAACAACTGAAAAGTTTATAAAAAATAGTTAATTTTTAAAACAAAACAGATACAGTTTCTCTTAAAAGTGCAATAGGAGTCACTTTGTCAACAACAATCACTATATATTTGTAACAATAAAAATTAAAAACACATTCCAAACACAGTATGTTCCTCACATTCCAGTTATCCTCACCCTGTAGAGCACCCTGTTTATTTTCCACTTTTTATTTTCATTCACATGCATAATATCTATAGGAGTTTACAGAATAGCTTTCAAATTTTATTATTTACACAATTTGCCACATCACCAATTACTAGTTGACAGGTACATATGTGCACGATTTCAATGTTGCTCCTCCGCAGTCTCGAGAATGCTCATTCCTCGCGATTTTCACGTACATATATAATAAAATGACATCATAAAACAACATTAGTAACGAGTGTTACTGGTCTAAAAATAACTAATAATAAACTAACATAGGAGAGCTAACCCTTATGTTGAATAAAAACATCATTACTCTTCTTCATAAAACATTCATAAGTGCAATAACTAAGAGTCGTCGACCTCACGCGACAACAATCGCTTTCCATCTCATTCTCTTTCTTTGGCCACTTTAAACAATCTCTTGCGCGGGAAAATCGTTTTCTTTCCTTTCAGCCCTCTACATCATCCGTATTACTCCTAGCCCTAAGCATTGAGGCCGAATACTCTCAGGTATGCATTTTCAGTATCCTTTGAAACAAGTTTTAACATACGCTGCATAGCAGTACCAGTAAACTTTTGCACTTCTCCAGGTTTGAGGAACTCAAAGGTGAAGTTATTAGGATATGTCAAAAATGGAATGGATGTGCACCAATTTAAGAGCCCGCTTTGACGAATGCATGCCCTATCTCAAGACATGGCGTCGATTTTCCCTCGTCTCACATCTCACTGAAAATGTGAAAATTGCATATACATACGCATGGGTAGGGAATTCAGTATAATAGGCCCGAAGGCATTATAAGCTGGATCTGAATTTCGAAAAACAAGTTTGAATGATCTCATCCTCGAGGGTTATTAACCCAGAAATATAAGTGGCAAAATGGCCCGTGTGGAGTGGGATATGATAAATCCATCACTCAATACATCCTCTTACCTGATAAAATAAAACACGATAGAATGAGACAATAAATTGATAGCAAGTCCTAAACGGACCTAGTAGAAGCTCTAATCGTAGTTGTGCGCCTATGTGGCAAGTTCTAATTCTGTACCTATACATCAAATCTAGAAGTTAACGCCTGCAAACTGAACGATGCATCATCTCATCATGAACATCACACTCACAATACAATCATCGTCCATCAAACAATCAACAATCCTCATCACAATAAAAATATCCCTAGCTCATCCCATTTACACTAATTTTATTATGTTTTTCTAAGTTGCATTGCAGTCAATTAGCATGTTCAAATTTAATTTACTTAATTAGATCATTAGCATTCATTCAATATCAATCAAATTATACAAATCATCACTTTATTCATAATTAGGCATTCATCACGACAAATAATCAATCCTAACATGTCACGCTAACAATCATCAATTTTAAATAATTAAATTGGAGGTAATTATACCTCGTGTCGTTGATGATGACGATCGACGGCAATCGACGATTGATTAGGGTTTTGTCGCGTGTTTCGAAGCTCAAATTCGGCGCTCGGCGGCGTCTAAAGCTTGATCGGGTTCGACTGGATTAGTTCAATGGAAGATTCAGCGAATACCAGGAAATCTGGTTTCTTGGTAGTTTTCAGCGGTTTTCGGCGGCTTTTCTGTTGTTTTTCGGCGACTATTGCCGATGGCGGCTAACTAGCGGGATGGTCGTGGTATGCGGTACCTTTGGCACTGGCTCGGCGAGCCTGATGTGTCTACGACATCAACGAGATCGGCGGAGGCGGTGGCTCGCCGGAAAATGGCAAAACAAGGGCGGTCGGCGGTGGGGTGAAGAGATTCGGCCGGGATAGGCGGCATTGGGCTCCGCTTCGGTCGAAGAAAGTCGTGAGAGGGTCGGCGACGACGACATATCGCGGCGCTAGGGCGTGGCAATTCAGAGTCGTGGAGTTCGGGTGGTTGTTGAGGGTGCTCGGCGTGGCAGGGCGGGGCTTGGCGGTGTCGATCGGCGACGGGGCGGCCAGAGGCGACGTCGGTGACGTGAATCAGGGCAGCACGGTGGCGATCGAGGTTTGGGGAGGAGAAAAGGTCGGGGTGATGGTTGATGGTAATTTTGTAAATAAAACTTGACTCGACTCCAACTCTTGTAAAAAATAATAACTAACTCATAATAAATCCTAAAAAAATCTAAAAAAATAAGAAAAAATCTCATAAAATATAATACACACCATAACGTCATAATGACATGTTCTATAATTAATAGGCCACCCAAACTGCTCTATAACGCGATCCTAATACGTTATTCGGCCTAAAAATAATTCTACTATCAAATACATAAAAAAATATATTGCATACTTTGATATACTTTGATAACTTATTTCTCTTCGTTTTTGATGTTATCATCATGTACTCAGGTACACTTAACCCTCATCGCTCATAACTCACGGCTAGCCTAGGTTCAGCACGCAGTTTATGAAACTGACTTAATTCAAACCGATCGGTTGAACTGACTGGTTCGCTAATACAAAACTCTGACTCGAATTACGGGTTTTACATGTGATGTATTGTCATGTGATGTGGTTAGAGTGGTATGAATGCGCTTACAATTTATGATTAGTTACAAATATTTGATTATTTTTGTGTTTTGCTTTGTTGAATTCTTTTGTGTTTTGCATTGTAATGTGATGTGATTTCATTGGTATGAGCAGACTTACATGTTCAAGTACGATACTGTGCACGGGCAATGGAAGCATCATGAGATCGCAGTGAAGGATTCGAAGACCCTTCTCTTTGGTGAGAAGCCTGTCACTGTGTTCGGTATCAGGTAGAAGTGTTTTTTTGTTGTGATTCTTGTGGCTTATTGAGATTGCGTACCTATTTGGTTGCTCATGGTGAAGCTATGATGATTGTTAGGAACCCGGAGGAAATTCCATGGGGGGAGGCTGGTGCTGATATTGTAGTGGAATCAACTGGAGTATTCACTGACAAGGACAAGGCTGCTGCTCATCTCAAGGTTGTTTGAATTGCAAGTACTTATTGATTGTTGTGTTTATAGAAGTTTTGGTTTCCTGAATTTAGAAGGTTGGGTTTGATATGTTATGGTCTATTTGTCCGTCCCACATTGTTGAAGTTTTTAATCAAAATGTTTTCTGTTGCCGAGTTTCCTATTTATACTGTCTAATTTTAATTGTTTTGCCTCATGATTTTAGTTTTTCCTTTTGCATGTTTCTCCTTTTGTTTCAGTTTTACCTGCTTTTATAAAAAAAATCTCAAATATTTTTATTTTAATTTGAACCTAAGTTGTTCTTTACTTACAATTGTGTTTAAGTTCTATATGCAAATAGGCCCTGTAATTGACTGATTTCCCCCTCCCCCTATTCTTGTAAATGATGATTAGTGATGTTTTTGAGCAGGGTGGTGCAGAAGAAGGTTGTTATTTCAGCCCCAAGCAAGGATGCTCCAATGTTTGTCGTGGGTGTCAATGAGAAAGAGTACAAGCCCGACCTTCACATTGTCTCCAATGCCAGTTGTACCACTAACTGTCTTGCTCCTTTGGCTAAGGTAGTGTCCACCTTTTACTTTTTTACTTAGTGTACAACATGCAGTTCAAATCCCTTCTCTAAACATGCTGTCATAGATATTGATGTTGTCCAAATTCATTTTGATCTGGCAGGTGATCAATGATCGCTTTGGCATTGTTGAAGCGTTGATGACCACCGTCCATGCTATTACTGGTTTGATTTTTCATTTATTATGATGTGATAATTCATTTCCCACATTTTATGCTCATGAAAATTAGTTTTTTGTCTGGTTGGGTTCTTATTCGCTCAATGGTGATCCAGCTACGCAAAAGACTGTTGATGGACCCTCATCGAAAGATTGGAGAGGTGGAAGAGCTGCAAGCTTTAACATCATCCCAAGCAGCACTGGAGCTGCCAAGGTAAATTTTATTTAGTGCTGTTAGCTAATTTTTTCACGTGTAATTTTCAGATTCTACTGTTATCATTTTCTTTGTAGTTTTAGGTTCATTATATGTTTCTATGTTTACTGAGGCATGTTCGTCTGTCAGAAGTATGATGTTGTTGTTGTTTTATTTTCCATGTTTAATACTAAGATTCTGTGCTGCTTCTTGTAGGCTGTTGGAAAAGTCCTTCCAGCGTTGAATGGAAAACTTACCGGAATGGCATTCCGTGTGCCCACTGTTGATGTGTCTGTGGTGGACCTTACTGTCAGAATTGAAAAGAAGGCTACCTATGAGGAGGTCAAGGCTGCTATTAAGTAAGAAATATATGTATGTTTACCCGTTATGTGTATGTAGAATATTCTTTGGATTAACTTAGACAAATGGGAAAAGGGGTGATGATGATACTCGATTGTGCTCTTGATGAAATGTGCATTGCCCATAGCAGTACTGGTTCTAGAACGTTGTTTGTGTGGGTGCTGTAATTCACACGTCTGGTGACTGCAGGGAAGAGTCAGAGACTAACCTGAAGGGCATTCTGGGCTACACTGAAGATGAAGTTGTTTCCACCGACTTTATTGGTGACAAGAGGTATTTTTACCATTCTTCTTTCTTGCCATCCATCTATTTTTGGGTTGTTTTTTTTTTGCTTGTGTGATAGAAACGCTACATATATTAAAGAACACGAGCTAAAGTGTACCTCGTATCAGTATTTGGTTAAAAGAATTGCAGTTATTCGGCCTGTTTGTGTCTGTAATGATTGTCGTCTGTGTTATAATATGTCGCTAACTAGTAAATTTGAGTTTTTTAATAAGTTAACGGGGGCATCTGCGAATTTGCAGATCCAGCATCTTTGATGCCAAAGCAGGAATAGCTCTCAATGATAACTTCCTCAAGCTTATCACGTGGTACGACAACGAGTGGGGTTACAGGTAAGAATAGCTTTGCCTTTTGTATGGATTACTTACATTATTCCAACTCCCAGTCCTGCTAACTCGGCCTTTTTTTTCCCAGCAACCGTGTGGTTGATTTGATTCGCCACATTCATTCTGTGCAGTAAATTTTGCTGTATGACCGCCTTGCTTTGGTAATTTTTAATAAAAAAGGATGTGTGGAGTAGTTGGATCCTTTGCGGTTGTATTTTGCAGTTCTACTTGCTTGCTTTCAACTCAACTGGGCACATACGATGTACGAAATTTCTGTTAGCAAAATGAGAAACCATGCATTAAAATCTGTATAAGGGTACCAGATGAACTTGTTACATAAATTTTATCTTTTCATACCTTTTGGCTTGATACCTTTAAGCTGGATGTTACCTTCATCCTTCCGGAATTAGCTTCATCAAGTAGCTTGGAAAAAATTTAATTAGGAGTTTTATGTGCTAGTTTCTAAGACTTGGCCACTCGTGATGAATTTGAAGTGATAACTTTTTCGTGAGGCATTTTTAGATTCACCGAGTTTATTATTATTGCTTTTAGGGGTGCTAATTGAGCGAACGAGCCGAGTTTAATATACGTTCGAATTCGGCTTGAATAGTTTAAAATTCGTTCGAATTTGATTCGAGATCGAATAAGTTTTGGACATATATGTTTGAGTTCGACTCGAATATCTTTTATGTGTTTAAGTTTCATTCGAACTCGAATATATATATATATATATATATATATATATAGACATGCTGTGCTGCGTTGCCAAACATGGCAGCGCAGGCAGCGTTTTATTTTTGTGCCGTTGGATCGAAATCTAACGGCCCAAAATAAAATACCGTTTTTTCCCCACCCCCCCTCCTGTTTCTCTTCTGGATTTCGTACCCTTGTCGGATTTTGTTGCTGCCCGGCCCAGCCCGGCACCCCCCAACCCTGTCCCGCCCTCGGCACTCGGCCCCTGCCCGCAGCCACGGTACCCCACCGCCCTCGCTTGCCGCCGCGGTGGCCCCTCCCCCTCATTTTGTTCCCCCCGGCCGCAACCATCCGGCCCAGCCCCCGCCCGCAGCCGCGGCCCCCTCGCCCACCGCGTTTCCCCCTCACCACTCCCCTGCCCGAGCTAGCCGCGGCCCCCCCTCCCTCGCCCGGCGCTGCGGCGCACCCCCCCGCCCCCTGCCCGGCAGACGCATCGCCCCCGTCCCCGCCCACAGACACGTTGCCCCCGTCTCCGCCCGCAGGCGCGACCCCTCCCCCACGTCGCGGCCCCCAGCCCCCGCGGGCGACCCGACCGACAGTGTTGCCGGCGAACGGCCGGCGGCGAGGTCGCCGGCGGTGGGTGGCGCGGCAGTATAGTGGGGGGAAGAAATAGGGCCCGTAATATATAGAGTCTGCAAGGGCCCGTAATATATAGAGTCAAGTTTTTATTACAAAATAATTTTTTTTTAAAAAATAAAATAATTTCATAATAAAAACTTAACTCTAGTCGGGATCAAGTCAATTTTAAATTACGAAATTTAAAATACTCTCCCCTATTTCTTCCTCATTTGTTTTGGCGCGCCACCCCTGCCGGCGACCTTGCGGACACGAGTATTTATTTTGTAAAATTATTTTATTTTATTTTATTTTTAAAAAATTTATTTCATAATAAAAACTTGACTCGATTCGGGCTCGAGTCAAACTTTTATTACGAACTAAATTTTTTAAAAAAAATTTATTTTGTAATAAAAATTTGACGCGATCCGGACACGAGTAAAGTTTTTATTACGAAACTACCCTCCCCTGTTTCTTCCCCCACTATACTGCCGCGCCACCCACCGTCGGCGACCTCGCCGTCGGCCGTTCGCTGGCAACACTGTCGTCACGTCGCCCGCGGGGGCTGGGGGCCGCGAGCGTGGGGGAGGGGCCGCGCCTGCGGGCGGGGACGGGGGCGATGCGTCTGCTGGCAGGGGCGGGGGGGGGGTGCGCCGCGGCGCCGGGCGAGGGAGGGGAGGCCGCGGGCTAGCCCGGGCAGGGGGAGTGGTGAGGGGGAAACGCGGTGGGCGGGGGGGGGGGCCGCGCGGCTGCGGGCGGGGGCTGGGTCGGATGGTGGCGGCCGGGGGGAACAAAGCGAGGGGAGGGGCCGCCGCAGCAGCAGGCGAGGGCGGTGGGGTATCGTGGCTGCGGGCAGGGCCGGGGCCGAGGGCGGGACGGGGTTGGGGGGTGCCGGGCTGGGCGGGGGCAGCAGTGGAATCCGGCGGGACGCGGCGGAATCCGGCAAGGGGGTGGAATCCAGAAGAGAAACAGGGGGGGGGGAACGGTATTTTATTTTGTGCCGTTGGATTTCGATCCAACGGCCCAAAAACAAAAACGCTGCCTGCGCTGCCAAAACATGGCAGCGTAGCACAACATGTTTATATATATATATATATATATATATAATATAATATAATATAATATAAAGACTATATTATTATATTATTTTATCGAGTCAAGTTCGAGTCGAATTCGAGGTTATAATCGAGTCGAGTCGAACACGACCTTGCTCAAGCTCAGCTCGTAAGATTCGAGTTCGAGTCGAGTATTTAAATGTCGAGTTTCAAGTAAAGCCGAGCCGAAAGTTAAATGCTCACAAGCTGGCTCGTTCAATTAGCAACCCTAATTGCTTTTGACGCTTAATATATTCAAGTCATGCAGAAGGTTAGAAGGTTATCTATTCTAGTCTTTAATAAATTTTACAGAAAGTTAAAACGTTCCAGTTCTGAATTATCGTCCTCATATCATCGTTACAATTTATTATCTGCCTAGTGGAATGATCGAGTTGCTTAGGATGTTGAGATAGGAAAATAATCAGCTGGTATTGGATATTGGATGCAAGATTTATTAGTGGGTATTGGAATTGGAATTTGGATGCAAGATTATTTGTAATTATATATTCTATTTTTCGGCCAATTATATATTTATCATGCAAGAAACTTTATCGAGTTATGCAAACCCGTTTCTTGTCTACAGGCTGTTTTGGGGGAAAAAAAACCTTATCTACTATGAAAGTAGGTAACATCTGTTACCTGACTGTCAGGTCTTAAATTTGTTTTTTAAAAAAAAATTGGCCCAACCGAGAAAAATATCATTACAAATCATCTATAATACGACCAATATAATAACTGATCGTCACTAATCATCTATAATTATTAAATTTTACTAAATTGCATATTTTAAAATAACAAAAGGTGGCCTCTAGATGGAAACACACCGCATGATGATTAAAATTAGAGACTCTTTTATCGCAGTCGTAATTATTCATACGGTTTTAGATGGCAAACAAGTGATAGACAATCTCAGATTATTTGGCTTCTTCGAAGGTTTGATACTTTTTTTAACAGAAGTATTATGAAAGCGCTCAAACCGGAAATGATTGTTGTTTAGAAAATATTATTATATTTCCCGATAAATATGATAGCATATTGACTAACATTTAACCTTCTCGGCCAATCTTTCTGTCCATTATTTGGGGGGAGGGGAGGAGGGAAGGATTCTGTCCATACTAACTTGGTCCCGAGGCTTGATGCTTTAGGGTAAAAAATAAAATCAATTTGCTTCTACGCACAAGTAGAAGCATAACAAGAGTTTAAATGAACTATGAAAATGAATAAAACTTTTCATATTAGATAAATAGTAAGAAAAAAGTGTCAACAATAGTAAAATGCATGGTGATGCCCACAATAGAGTATTTTTGAGGTCATCTCTTCTTCCGCGTGATACCCAAAGGGTGTTAGGTATATGGACCTAAATTAAGATCCGTGTGATTACAAATAACAAAATTCTTCAGACAAGAAAATGGTAAATATGTAGCAAATCATTTGTATTTAGTTGTATGAATTACTACATTATATTTGCTATGCTCAATTGCTGGGGAACAACAAAAATTAACAAACTAGTAAAGCCTCATCTTGCATGATCAGACAATTCAACATGCTTTAAACTGTAAACTATTTAGTTGAAGGGCTCAACTTAGCATAAATAAACAACACAAAAGAAAAAAACTATTTTGGAGTGATCTTACCCTAATTGAGATCAATTATTTGCCTTTATGGAATTGTTTTCTTTGATCCTTGCCCGATTGTCCAGCTTCACAAAACGCTTGAGGTCCTCATAGGGAAGACTATCAGTATTCTTCCTCCTCAATTTGCTCAAAGCAGGTTTTTTGTCCAACATGTGCCACAGCCAATCTGGATATTCAGAATCTTCTAGAACTCTCGGATCTGAGCCATCTTTCAAAATGTTTGCACCTACACTCGTAGTCGACTTCATTTCTTTACAAAGTATAGAAACTTTTGGAGCTTCCGCTGCAGCAGCTCCTTTTGCGCCCTTCTTTGCTTTCGCCGCATAACCTCTGATTCCCATCACCTCCTTGTTTGCAATGCATCTAAAAAGCCAAGAGTTGCTCATAGCCATATCTGAACCGAACAAACAGCCTTGCTAAAAGGGTTTATATTTTAGAATAAAAGTCATGTGACACAAATTCTAATGCAGTAAAACACCCAAGCAGCAAGTAGCACATGAAAATGAGAATCATCAATTTGTCACTCATGTCAAGTAAACTCATCTCAACTCATAACGACAAACAGGGGCTGCTCAACCAAATAAGCACATCATAATTTGCGGCAGATAAACAGGACTCCTCAACAAAGCTGTAAGCAAACCATGACCAGATAGAAGATAACTTAAACACAAGTTTTCAGCAGCTAAGATAATTGCAATACGCATGCTTCTAGAAACAATTTGCCCATCAAAATTCTAGTGTAAACAAACCACCTTGTATTATATCAGATAAATTATAAAATATGACATCTAATATCACTAATGCCATAAAGAAAAGCCAGGAACATAAGTTCATTAGCAGAAGAATAATTTTATCCAAAATACCCAACACAATTATCCAACACCTTCTTTAAGTCATTCCCCTCAACATATTAAAATAAGACTCAAATAAAAATTACAGGATCACATTATCTACGTCATTGTTGCAATTGATAATCAACAGAAAGTAATTTAGTGTTAGCTCCGGCAATCTAACAAAAGCGTACAAGAAATATCTACATGGAATAACATAAGCTCAAAAACATTTATTTCCAGTATGAAGCACTTCATACACTAGTACTCCTGTTAAAGATTAAGTTTGGATTAAATAAATAAAGAGCTTAAAAAAACGATGGCTGATAAGAACAATCAGATGATGATTCCACAATTGCTGATTGTAGATAGCCATGGAACTTAGAACACTCGGACAGAAAAAATGCCCAGTGCCCAGAAAATGATAAGGCTATCGATTCAAGCCAAAAGAATCATGCCCTGTTTACTACCATCACTATGCCATCATACAGCAGTCAAAGACGGCAAATTAGATTCTACTTGTGAAAAACTAAAATAAACACGAAATGTTCATAAATTGAAATGGCTTAGCCCTAAGCAGGCCATTTAGAGCTAAAATGAGAAAAATTGTTTACATGCTGAAAAAACTATCAGGCAGCAGTTGACATGAGTGATAATCTATATGACAAGCCAAAATAAGTGGAAAACAAGTCAAACATTTTCTCCCCCGTATTTTTCTGACTAGAACAAACTACAAAAATATCGTATTTAGCTCCCCATTTTCTTCCATGGTTTCATCATCATCCATGTATGTAAAATCCACCTCCCAGGTCAAAATCCACATTACATAGGACACTTCGATCATCACTATCCTAGTGCTAGAAAAAGATCCACTTCCAACAAAGAACAACATTTTCGAAGCGTCAACAGAAATATAATCACTAGAAACACAACTCCAAGAATTTCGATATAAAGAACGAATCTTTTCAACATGGGCGATCCGCCCAAAGCAAAAGAGAAACTTTAACCGATCAAAACAACTGCATCACCATCCAATGCATTTAAGATCACACCAAAATCTTAAAAACTAGTTCCCAACCATATAATAATAAGGCGAAAATAAAATAGGATTTTTTCCCAACCAACCGGAAATTGTAGAGTATATCGATATCTTGTGGCGGAGGCGGTAGTTGACGGCGACGATGGAGGCCAACGGCGGCGCCGGCGACGGTGTGAAGTGGATCCGGCGGCGGAGGTGGAAAAGTGAAGGATCAAAACTTAAATTAGGAAATAGCTTTTATACCCTTAACCTATGCATGTCGTAGTGCTATACCCTTTACTTTTAAAAAATAGCAATTTTGCCTACGTTGGAAAAGTCCCGTGATTGTTGGTTAAAAAAAAGTAAAAAATATTGTGTAAATAATTATTAGAACTCGATCGTATACGAAGTTGAAATTTTACCATAAAGATAAATATTAAAATTTTATATTTTTAATAAAATTTTTAGACATCACCTATATAACAAAATGTAATTATCAATGTCTTCTACGAAGAGAAATAATCTGTGACCGTATACCGTTTGAAGAATGAACCAGTGACTCGTAGTTAATGACTTAGTTAAGGAAACCCACTGGAGCCGTAGCGAAAGCAAGTCTTCATAGCTTGCTTCTTCCTTAATTATCTTCCATTCTATCAAATTTTATTTTTCCAAACTCAATCCATCGGATATGTAATTTATAATTCTGCTTTTTTAAAAAAATATTACTATTTATGAACACTTTCTTCAAATGATGCTGCCCATACCTTGATAGCACGGTTAGCAACTTACCACCATACAATATAACTATAATAACGATAATAATATCATTTATTCTAAAGATAATAATAAATAAATAGTAAACATTTCGTTAACTAAGCCCAGTAAAAAGAAATCCCCCTTACATGAGCCCACCAAAATTGCGAGGTCATTAAAAACTGAATTCTCTTTATCATCGAGCTTTTTATTTGTAATTCAGAGATTCTGGAAGTATAATTCTTTCTTTTTTTTTTATCTAGGTCAATGTTACCAGTTAGGAGTTTTCCGGACACCATTCTACTTTCCACTAAATCAAAATTAACTCACAAAATATCCAATTGGGAAACGAAATCAAAATTTCTCCAATCAAGAAGCTTAACTAGGGGATCCCCTACTTAGAAATTAACTTAATTATAAAATCTTTTAATTAAAATTTTATAAAATAAAAAAATAAGATCTTTCAAGTTAATCTTACATTTAATATTTATTTAGATAAGATTTTATTTATAAGTGGGTTAACTATTTTAAAAAAACTTAATCTATTAATTTACATTTTGGGCCGAATAATTGCAAAAAATCTTTATAAATTAGGTGAATCTTTTACACTTATCGTTTACCAAAAATAATGTCGGCAACTACCTCTACATAAAAGGGTGTTATAAAACTTGCACATACGCAGTTGATTCACCTTTTGTTCCCCTCTATATTTTTGTAACCTGCTCTTCAACGTCTCCTCGAAAACTATGGCTACTTCGGTTGATGAGAGGACAGAGAAGAAGAAAGCCTTGGACGAATGGCTTCCCATCACCTCCTCCTGAGAGGCAAAGTGGTGGTACTCTGCCTTCCACAACGTCACCGCCATGGTTGGTGCCGGCGTACTCAGCCTTCCCTACGCCATGTCGGAACTAGGATGGTGCGTAAACATAAACGTATTATAATTGTTGATCACAGTTAACAGCTTTGTGGGTAATGACTAGAATTTGATTTGATGTTCTCATGTGTTTGCATGCAGGGGGCCTGGTGTGGTGATTCTGATATTGTCATGGATCGTAACGCTGTACACGCTGTGGCAGATGGTGGAGATGCATGAGATGGTGCCGTGCAAGAGATTTGATCGGTACCATGAACTGGGTCAGCATGCCTTTGGCGAGAAGCTTGGGCTATGGATTACGGTGTTGGGTTGCCCCTCTTTCGTAAATACATGAACTAGTAATTTTATTTTTAAAAAAATTAAGATTTTACAAATTTAGTTAGTTGAAATGAATAAATGCAACGTAAACGTTTTTTTTCTTTGGTTTTTTGGTTTTTCATTTTTGAAGTAAAACTGCCGCTACAAAGGGAGAAAGAAAATTATGTGGATTGAAGAAAGATGAATGTTTTGTTGAAATTCACTTGTAATCGTCAATAGTAATTTTGCAAAGTTCTTATACTTGTAATCCGTAATTCTCTATTTTTTTTTCTTGGTTAATACCAATTTTATAAAAAGTACAATAAATTTGTATTGGGGAGTTTATTCTCTTGTGGATCTGTTCTGTATCAAAGTTATGATATAATAAATTTGATCCTTACTATTTGCCCTGCGGTTTTTTCCTGAAATTTAGGGTTTTCCACGTAAAATTAGTTTGTATGATCTTTATATTTGTTTGGTACTTTTTATCCTTATGTGTTGAAATAGGGACTTTACATTTAGTTTGTTCGGTTAATCCCAACAAATTGTATCGGATCTAAGAGGTTTGCAAGTTTTAGTTGTTGATATTTTTTTTGCCTGCTAGGTGTTCGACGAAATTTCAAAGAGCCTACCTGGTGTATTTGTGATTTATATTTCAACAATATGGTTGACGAGAAGCATGTTAAAATGATATCTTTTAAGGGGCCGAATCATTAGTACTATTGAAAAGGAAAGATGATTGATCATCTATATTCTAAGGTTTTGCATGAACTTATCACTAGTCAGAAACTGGCAGAGGTGACTAAAAAACACTAGAATAAGTTGAATAGGAGACTATGGCCTGTTTGAGACAATGGGTAGATGAAGCTGAAGCTGTGTTTCATCATGTTTCTGAATTGACATCCTCAAATACAATATGGGATAAATTCCAAGAAGTTTATGAGAGGAATAATGGTGGTAACAAGACCCTTTTAATAAAGAAATTATTGAACTTGAGGACTAAGGATGGAAGCGATATAAATGAGCATCTCAATGAGATGAAGTGTAAAACCCACGATTCGAGTTAGGGTTTTATATTCAGAACCGGTCGGGTCGACCGTTATTTTTTCGAGTTGAGTCAGTTTCAGGACACGTGTACCGAGCCGATGCCAGTCGCGTGTACGAGCTATGAGGGTCATGCGTACCCAAGTATATGATGATAACGTCATGAACACAGCAGAACAGAATGAGTTATCAGATATATGAGAGTATGCCAGTCATTTTTTATTATTATTTTTATATATAATGGATCGTAGAATTAGTTTTAGGCCGTTTATCGCGTTAGGACGTGTTACTGGGCATTTTGGGTGGGTTGATAGTTCTAGAGCATATCATTACGATGTTTGGTATTTGTTTGATTTTACGGGATTTTTCCCGATTTTTATGAATTTTTTTAGGATTTAATACGACTTAGTTACTATACTTGACTCGAGCCGGAGACGAGTCAAGTAATATTTACGAGTTTGCCACCACACACACCCTCGACCCTTCCTTTCTTCTTCCCCAAACCCTCGCCCGCGCCACCGCTGCCACGGCCGACGCCGCCACGGCCGACGCCGCACTGGCCTAGTGCCGCGGCCGCGTTTGGTCGCGTCGCCGATTCTGCGCGCCGGCGACCGTCGCAGCCGTCATCCAGTGGTCGCCTCAGCACCACCGACCACCCAGCGACCCTCCTCGACTGGAACGGAGGTCGTCGCCACTGTGGCCGGCCGGATCTAGCGACCCATCGCCGCCGGCTCTGTTTTGCCGTTTTCCGGCGAGCCGCCACCTCCATTGGCCACGCTGATGTCATAGATGAGTTGGGCTTGCCGAGCCGGTTCCGAGGGTACCCAACACGACCACTTTCCGGCTAGTAGACGCCGCCGGCGATTGTCGCCGGAAAACCACCGGAAGCCGCCGGGAAACCGCCAGTAGCTGCCGGAAAACCGTCGAAAAATCGGAATT
>JAURVB010004761.1:0-24296 GCA_033002965.1 Piper betle
AAACTGAACTGAAATTGGAATCCCGTCCATGGCCAAGTAGCCTGAAACTTTTGCAAGATGGGCGACCATAAGAACACCTGCAAGGCAGTCCCTCACACCCTGACGACCTCTCTTGCTGCTGGGTCGAAGGGAGGGCTCGCCACATCCCCTGGTTTTACGGTGGGTGGCGGAATTGTAGCTGTGAGGGGACGGAATTGCAAGGGTGACGGAAGTGGCAATGTTCTACTGCAATTGATGCTGTAATAGAAGCTTTAGTGGGGTAAACGCCGGTTGTGCTTCATCGACAGCATCATGGGTTCCCATCACACTAGCTCAGGCCGCCGGAATAATCACTACAGACCACCTTCTCGCTGGAATTCATGGCAGCGACGTGCGAAGTGGGGTGAACAACCATAATTCGTGCAACGTCCAAAGGTGGCTAATCTTTCCTGTTTTGATGCCAGCCTGAGGTCGTGGAGCATCTGAATTGGAGCAAGGTGCAAGAAAGGAGGGGTCTTGAGGCTGGGAGAAGAAGAACAGGCCAGGAGTTGGGCGCCATGGTGCAGCACATGGTCGTCTTGGTTAACTGCTGTAAAACACGCACTTGAGGCTTCTTCGCTTGCTGATTTAATCTTGTTGTTGATGCTTTGTTGGGATGCTTAAATGGTGGTTCAATTGGGTGCCAAGATAAGGGTTGGAGGAGAAGGATGAACCTGATTTTGGAGAAGAGAAGAATGGTGACTGGAAGAAGAACAAGAAGGGGTGGCAGATTTTGTAAATATTGGTTGACTCGATACCGACTCGAGTTAAAAATAATATGAACTCATAATAAATCTTTAAAAATAATCATTTTAATGGGTTATTGGTAATGTTACTAAACTAATTAATTATTGTACGAAAATTTATTATCTCAAAAGAAAATATACTAATAGTAATAATTAAATACTTGTTTATGAATTAATAATTACTTTATTATTTGTTAAGTGTTAATTATGATTTAGATAATTAATTTAAAATGTAAAGTAGGTCTTAAATAATTATGTCACATGAATAATTAATTATCTCACTAGATTTGTTGATAATTTTAATATTTAATATTTGTGAAAATGATATATATTAGATATTTAGCTACATGCATTCCTACTTGAATAAAATTATACTTATGTATAATTTTATATTCTCAGTTCAGATTAGGATCGTTGGTCGCAGCTGCGAGTTTGAAATATCCAGGTCCGTATAATCATTTAAAATGTTGTACTTTCCTTGTTAGCAGCCCTGGTCGGCTTGAGCCCAGATTCGACCACCATGCGCTGTAACGCAATCGTGTTCATGGAATTGACTCAGTCTGACATAGGGCCGCACCTTTAAAATTACTATGTGTGTCCGTATAATTATTTGAAATGTTGTATTGTCTGCATAATTATTTGAAATGTTGTATTGTCCGCATAATTATTTGAAATGTCGATATCAGTATAATTATTTGAAATGTTGTATTTTCCCAAACTGGTATAATTATATAAAATATTGTATTTCCCTAAACTGGTATGACTATATGAAATGTTGTATTTTTCCCAAACAGGTAGCCTTGTCTGCACTAATCTCAGAATGAGCTGGAAGACAATTTCTATTCTCAAAATGAACTGGGAGACCATGACTAATCTTAGAATGAACTGGAGACCATGACTATTCTCAAAAATGAATTAGAAGACCACCTAATCTCAGAATGAACTGGGAGACCATGACTATTCTCAAAATGAACTGGAAGACCACCTAATCTAAGAATGAGCTGGGAGACAATTTCTAATCTCAGAAATGAACTGGGTGACCATGACTAATCTCAAAATGAATTGGGAGACCACCTAATCTCAGAATGAGCTGGGAGACGATTTCTAATCTCAGAATGAGCTGGGAGACGACTTTTACTAATCTCAGAATGACCTGAGAGACAAATTACTAATCTCAGAATGACTTGAGAGATAATTACTAAAGACTTGTGTAATAATAATAATAATAACGAGTGAAATGATAATAGGGATTATATTGACTTGTTTCATTTAATTATGCGGGCTTAGTGGTTTTATCACTAACGCGGAATTGCCTCCGCAGGTGAGCAGCATTGGACTAAAGAATAGAAGTGTGGTTGGTGGTTCTTTTACCAACCTAGGTATGGTGAATCGATAATAAAAAATTGGACTTCCTTAGTATTCTCTTGTGTTATAAATGTGGCTATGGGAAACGGTCCGAGACTGTGGGACAGTTATTTGATATTTATAGAACATGATTTATTGTTATGATTTATATTATATGTTGTGAGACTTATTTGCTGTATTTCAATTCATGTTCTGGAATGTTACATTTACATTACCTATATTTTTAAGTAACACCTGGTCCGGTTCGGGCGGGTCGTTACATTCAGTCTCCCATGTAGCTTCCTCTGATCCCTGATTTTTCCACAATACTTTTACCAAAGGAATTTCCTTGTTCCTGAGTGTCTTTATTTCTCTTGCTAGGATGCGAGATCGGCTTTTCCTCGTAGGTTAAATCTGATTGTAGCTCTAAGTCTTCAAAATTGGTGATGATATGATCTTCATCTCGTACATATTTCTTTAGCATTGACACATGGAAAACATTGTGTACTCCAACGAGGCTTGGTGGCAATGCTAATCTATATGCACAATTTCCAACTCGATCTAGGATTGGAAATGGTCCTATGAATCTTGGCTTCAACTTCCCCGATATTTTAAATCTGATCACCCCCTTCGTAGGAGATGTCTTTAGGTACACAAACTCCCCAACTTGGAACTCTAGGTCCTTCCTTCGAGTATCAGCATAACTCTTTTGTCGATCCTGAGCTGCCTTAAGTCTTTGCTGAATGAGTTTCACCTTTTCAGTTGCTTCTCTCACCATCTCTGGCCCGACTATAACTGCTTCGGTAGACTCCAGCCAGCACGATGGAGATCTGTAGGGTCTACCATATAAGGCTTCAAATGGTGCCATCCCTATACTGGCTTGGTAAGAGTTATTGTAGGTGAATTCAGCCAAGGCTAAGTGTTTCTCCCAGTCACCTCCCCAGTCAAGAATGCAAGCTCTTAACAAATCTTCCAAAGTTTGAATAGTCCTCTCACTCTGACCATCAGTTTGGGGATGATATGTTGTACTCAGCTTGATTTGGGTCCCCATGGCTTTTTGGAAAGCTTCCCAGAAATGTGAGGTGAATAGGGGATCTCGGTCGGAGACTATCTCCTTTGGAATCCCATGCAACTTGACAATATTGTCAACATACAATCCTGCCAGGTATTCCGCAGTTCTCATTGATTTCGTGGGGATAAAGTGAGCTACCTTAGTTAGTCGGTCCACAACCACCCATATGGAGTCATGCTTCTTCTGAGTCCTTGGGAGCTTTGCAATAAAATCGCATGTGACACACTCCCATTTCCAAGTTGGTATTTCTAAAGGTTGCAATAGTCCTCCAGGTAGTTGATGTTGGGCTTTGATCTGTTGGCAAGTCTGACACTTGGAGACAAAATCCACAACATCCCTCTTCATCCCAATCCACCAGTAGGTTCGCTTTAAATCCTGATACATTTTAGTAACTCCAGGGTGTATCGAGAACTTTGAGCGATGAGCCTCCTCCAAGATATTCCGTCTCAGTGCATCATCCTTGGGTACACACAACCTTCCTCTAAATCTGATCACACTATTGGAATCAGCTACAATGTCAGGAATCTTGTCCAACATTTCATTCAGCTCCTCATCACCCATTTGTGCTAGCTTAGCACGATCAACTAAATCATTGGAAATAACCAAATTTGCCAGTAATCCTGTTAGTTGCTCCACATGGTTGATAGCCACCACTTCTGCTGACATGGCCCAAAGTCTAGCTAGCTGCTGACTTTTGTCCACCTTGCCCTTCCGACTCAACGCGTCTGCTACCACATTCGCTTTCCCTAGATGGTATAAGATTTGGAAGTCGTAGTCCTTCAAATACTCTAGCCACCACCTCTGTCGAAGGTTAAGGTCATTCTGGGTGAAGATATACTTCAAACTCTGGTGGTCAGTGAAGACTTCGAACTGGGCTCCATACAAGTAGTGTCTCCAAATCTTCAGGGCAAAAACCACTGCTGCCAGTTCCAAGTCATGGGTTGCATAATTTTGCTCATGAATCTTCAATTGACGAGAGGCATAGGCCACCACTTTACCTCCTTGCATAAGGACACATCCTAAACCCAACAGGGATGCATCACTGAAGACTACGAATCCTTCATTACCATTTGGCAGTGTCAAGACTAGTGCAGTTGTTAGACTCTTCTTCAGAGACTGGAAACTCTCCTCACACTTACTACTCCATTCGAACTTGACTCCCTTCCTTGTGAGTTTGGTCATCGGCGATGCTACTAAGGAGAAGTCTTTAATGAATTTCCTGTAGTAACCCGCTAAACCAAGGAAGCTTCTGATGTCAGTGACTGACTTGGGTTGTGGCCAATCAGTGACTGCTTTCACTTTTGATGGATCCACTGCAACTCCGGCCTTTGAGATAATATGACCAAGGAAGTTTACCTCCTTCAACCAGAAGTCACACTTTGAGAGCTTGGCAAACAGTTGATTTTCTCTCAGAACTTGAAGAGTAATGGACAGGTGCTTCACATGCTCTTCTTCATTATTTGAATAGACCAGAATGTCATCCACAAACACGATAATAAACTTGTCCAAGTATGCATGAAATACTGTGTTCATGAGTGACATAAAGGCCACTGGTGCATTTGTTAGACCAAAAGGCATGACCAGAAACTCATAATGTCCATACCGAGTTTGGAAAGCCATTTTCTATATGTCTGACTCCTTTACTCGCAACTGGTGATAACCAGACCGCAAGTCTATCTTAGAAAATACTCCGGCTGTTTTTAGCTGATCAAACAAGTCATCAATCCTCGGTAAGGGGTACCGATTCTTGACTGTCACTTGATTGAGTTGTCGATAGTCAATACACAGCCGAAGTGATCCATCTTTCTTCTTCACAAAAAGAACAGGGGCTCCCCAGGGTGAAGTACTTGGTCGGATGAAACCTACCTGCAACAACTCTTCTAGTTGACTCTTTAACTCCTTGAGTTCTGCTAGAGCCATGCGGTATGGTGCTTTAGAAATTGGTGTTACTCCAGGTGCTAGGTCAATGGCGAACTCCACTGCCCGCTTAGGAGGTAACCCTGGAAGTTCGTCTGGGAATACATCGGGAAACTCTGCTACCACAGGAATCATGGACAACTCTTTGGGTTTTGACTCAGACTCAACTAAGTTAGCCAAAAAGGCTTTACAACCCTCACCAAACAACTCGACGTCGATGGAATGTGGTTTTTTCCATGGATTTCCACCAATAAGATGCTTCCTCCTGAAGCATGCATGTTGCCAACCTCACTTGATGGTGGTGGGGCACAGACAGAGCCCTAAACGCTTTTTCGGTAATGTCTATCCAGCTCTCCGCCTTCATTGGATCGATCCCTCCAATAAATACTTCAGCTCCATTCTTCCTGAACTTTTCCACAGTGTAACGGTCACTATCATCAACAGCTGGCGGCACCACTTGTCGGACTACCGGTGGCACTGGGTTTGGACGCTCCCTCGCTCGCCCGGGTCTGCTAACCCTGCCTGCCCTTGGGCACTTCCCTGACCACCATCCGGGGTGATTCTGGGACCCGCTGCTGAGTTTGAGGCTCCATTCCCTGCTACCACTCCTGGTAACCGCTGAACAATATTTTGAACCACAGAATTTGTATTTTCTGAAGCCTGCGCCAGTCCCTGTATGGCCGTCAGGATCTGGGCCAATACATTCTCTGTGTTCGAATTGACTGAGTAGATCAGTTTGACTGTCTACGAGTGCCTGCCATCTGAAATGTCAAACCATCATGGTTCATTAATATGTTCTTTTTCAGTTATGACTTAGGTTTATTAGCGAATGACATTTGTTAATTAATAACACAACACATTGGGAAAAGATAATTATTGGACTTTTCAACAAGGTACTTGAGTCATAAAGTGTGAGCTTGTGGGAAACCGTGCTCTGATACCACCTGTAACGACCCGCCCGAACCGGACCGGGTGTTACTTAAAAATATAATTGATGTAACGATAATATTCCAGAACATGAATTGAAAAACAGCAAATAAGTCTGGCAATATATAATATAAATCATAACAATAAATCATGTTCTCATAACAATATAAAATAACAGTCCCACAGTCTTGGACCGTTTCCCATAGCCACATTTATAACACAAGAGAATAATAAGGAAGTCCAATTTTATTATCAATTCACCAACCTGAGTCACTTTTATTCTTCAGTCCAAAGCTGCTCACCTGCGGAGGCAATTCCGCGTTAGTGATAAAACCACTAAGCCGCATAATTAAATGAAACAAGTCAATAAAATCCCCATTATCATTTCAAGAGTCTTTTAGTTGTTATGAGCCTATGCCGAGCTCGTTATATGCTGGGAGGGGTGGCCACCCCATCCAGCTACCATCCCATGCATGCGCACACACGCTACGTGGCCCACGGCCTGTAGTTACCGATGTTTGCCATTGACTCACCCTCTCGGTATCACAAGTGCATAATGAGCCGTCTTGCGCCATTGCGCCCTGTTGCCCCTTTCGGCATGGGGACAGGTGTTCAATCTTTCAGGGGTGCTGCCTTGTGCCGAATTGAGTCGACCCCGGTTGCGTTCCAGCGCATGGTGGTCAGATACTCAAGTCGACCAAGACTCCCACATAGTAATTTTAAGGGTGCGGCCCCATGTCGGACTGAGTCAATTCCTTGACCCCGGTTGCACTCGGTGCATGGTGGTCGAATCTGGGCTCAGGCCGACCAAGGCTGCCAACAAGGGAAAATACAACATTTCAAATAATTATACGGACCTGGATAGTTCGTAAGTGAACTCGCAACTATGACCAACGATCCTAATCTGAACGAGAACATAAAATTATAGATAAGTATAATTTTATTCGAGTAGAAATGCATGCAACTAAATACCTAATATATATATATCATTATTAAAATTTGACAACATAAGTATGCAACCATTCAAAAATATTAAATATTAAATTCTCAACAAATCTAGTGAGATAATTAATTATTCATGTGACATAATCATTTAAGCTCTACTTTACATTTTAAATTAATTATCCAAATCATAATTAATACTCAACAATTGATAAAATAATTATTAACTGATAAACAAATATTTAATTTTCCTTTGAGTGATAATTACTTAACCCGATCTTGATGATTTACTTTACAGTTATAATTTTTAATCGCTATCATTATTCATAGCAATTTAATTAATTAAGTTGTTAGATTAAATTATTTAAAATAATTTGTATTATTCTAATTCAAAGATATTACTAATACAATTATTTTAAATTATTCAACTCAATAATGGTTCGAACTTTATTTATTTTCATTATGTTATTTAGGTTCAACGCTTGTGATTTTTACACGATTATATTTTAATAACCCATTTTCTACATTTCTCACTCATTATTAAAATAATCACTTTATTTACCTAATATTAAATTTAATATGGTAAAGGTGAAATCTTTATTTTATTAATCCCTTATGAACATCCGATTTAAAATTAATCGCTTATAGTACGCCGATTAATTATCGAACAATTTATCATTACCGTATTTTTATTACTTATGTCCACATCGAATTCATCCAATAATTAATTAGTTTACTAAGTTTAACCCATAACCCATTAAAATAATTATTTTTAAAGATTTATTACCGAGTTAGTATTATTTTTAACTCGAGCCGTATCTAGTCAAGCATAAATTACAAAATTGCCATCTTCTTCTTCCCCAACGCTCTTCTCTTCTCCACCTTCATCTTGTACCCAAAAGCAACCCATTTCCTTCTTCTCCAACCCTTATCTTAGCACCCAAAACGAGAATCAAATCCTCCATCAACTTTAACCTTTTCCAGCAACCAATTGGAAGCCTAAAGTCCATGCTTTACAGCAACTACCCAAGTCGAGCTTGTCCTGCACCATGTCGCACCACTTCTGGCCAGAAGCACCGCCGGGGATGCAAGGCCGCCTCCGTCCGGCCAGCAACACCGCCAAGAACTCTTCCCTTCTCCCCGCAAGACAATCCAACAGCCCGGCCAAGCGCTGTGAGCATGCATGACATGATTCTTGTCCGACGGACTGGTACGGATGCCTAAACTCACCCACAGCGTGGTCCACCATCCAAACCCCATCCTAGAACTTCTCAGATGCTAGAGACTGCAATTCCCTTATCCTAATCCAACCAATTACACAGCATAGGACGTTGATGAAGCAACAGCACAACAAAATGTTCATGAACTGGTGAAACAACAGCAAGTTTACATGACGCCCATGAATGGAGGAAGTAGCAGAACTTTACATGATCATCATGAATTGATGAAGCAACAGAAATTAGCATGGTGCTTAAGAAATGCATGAAAACTAAGATTTGGGAGATAGGAAAGTTACCCAAGCAAGGAAGAAGCCACGCCGGTAAGGAAGAGGAGAAGAAAATGTGAATGAAGGCTAGGGTGGAGGGCATCCTTCATAAAATAAAATGAAATGACACTAGGGTATGTGAAAACACCCGTATTTCACTTAACCGGGTAACCGGGTAAATAATAAAATGGGTAAATAATTAACCGGGTAAAGAATATAACACGTTCGGTCCTTCCCAGACCGCGTTCGGTCCTTCATAGACCGCGTTTGGACCTTTCTGGACTGCGTCTGCATCCAATTATTTATATTATTATTATTATTATTATTATTATTATTTCCCACAGTCTTTAAAGATGTCCTAAGTTATATTTAAGTACACAGGGTAAATTTCTAAATGTGTTCCTAAAATACCAAGATCTCTGTTGTGATATCTTTATTTGATTCTCAGAATCTCACACAATTTGTAGTGCTCTTAGCATGTGATTGATGTGATGTATTGTGTGTTTACTTCTCTACCTTGTACGTTATGACATTTGCTACATCTAGGATTGTATTCATATCATTGCACCTACGCACCATATAAGTTTTGAGTCGTGGTCAACATTCCTAGGCCTTGTAGAGTTGAGCTTGCCATGCTAGGTTAACAATCTCTTCGGCACAGGTCCATTAGGACTCTCCTCCTGCCTGATCTACTGCTTGGCTAATGTCTTTTGCTTTCATATCATACGACATGGTTGGCGGTGTTTTATTATATCTCACTAACTACGGGTAATCGTATTGAATTTTTTGATTAATAAAGCTTCAAGGATGAGATCCCTTGATGAGTTTTTGTAAATGCAAGATTTAGCTCAAAAGTAGCACTTTGCTTAAACGCTACCTAGGCCTTATACTTATTATGCTTTTCCAGATTTTCTATGCACGCATGGTGGATAGGAGGGTGACACTAACAAAGGGGCCCAATCAATTATTACTTGTGGTGATCGGTTAGTAGTTAGTGTGATTATGATTATTAGTATAGTACTTGATAGTAGTGTGTATCTTATAATGTGTGTGCTCTCCATTGAGTATATCCGGATCATGCAGTGCTTCAGTTGTGATCAGTTAGGCCCTCTTGACCACAGGCATGTTGTTGTCGACCAAATTTTGGCTCATACATAGTACCGGCATGTTACCATTAATTATTCTGTTTCGCGTGCATAGATATCTTAGTGATTATGACTAGGCCATATCAGCTATATTTTTATTATGACTGTGGCTGACTGGAGAAGTTTTTGTTTGATTTCAATTTTGCCCATAGACAATGAGTTTTCCATTTGCCTATTTGTTGTTTTACCTTATTTGTTATTTAGAACTCACTGACATTCGTTGCTGACGCATTTTCTTATATTTATGTAGATGAACTGTCAAGGCATTGGCTGGCTTAGGCTCATGGATCAGGAGGAGGATGGGAGGATGTTGGGTCATGTGTTGCTTGTGTCTGCTGCGTTTATGTTTTGTGTTACATAACTCCGTCCTGGTTTTGCAGAGGTATTATTTGTTGGAGTGCTGTGATATAAATTGTGGGTCTTGAGTCATTTTGAAATGAAAAGCCAGCTTCGATGAATGTATTGTTTATCCCTAATTGTATTTTTCTGTTTTTGTAGGCAGAATATGCTAGGGCATGCAAATCCAACCTATTTTGTGTAGGAATTCTTCAAGCTTTGGAGTCTTGAGAGCCTGAAACTGAAGGTTAAATAAATCCTAGGTACGCTAAACTTTGTTACTTGTCTAGGTACCCGGTGCAAAGAAGAAACATAGATTGAGGGAACTTCTTGGTTTGCTTGTTTTACATGAGATGGACTCATGTGAAGGCCAAGAAAATCAACAATCTGAAGAATGTAAAATGTGTTGTAAATGAATTGTAAATATGATGTGAACGAGGTGGAATACTTCCTAAATGTTTATGTGTGTGGAAATGAAAATTTTAGAATGTTCTACATTTGTTTTTATAAATTGTGAATTTATGCTGATTGTGAAAATTTTTATCACGTCTTAGTTACAGGCGTGACTCTACTGGATTTTCTCCAAAAATCTTAATCTCCTTTGTAACTTAGACATATTTAGGACATCCTAATTGCATGAGCACAACCTTAGGGGTTGGTGCATGTTTTTCTAAGTTTTGTATGCACATTAGAATCCCTTACGTTTCCGTCTTATGACGCATTGAGTGGTTTAGGTCCTTGTGGCTTGGTTTATATTTTAATGGGTTATGAATTAGCATTCCAAAGTTTATCATTTCGATTTAATTTGCAAGCGGACTGTATGATGCATTATTCGAAGTGTGCTAGTATTTGTGAGATTGGTGATCATACTTGAGAGCCACTTTGTCTGCATGAATGTTGTAATAGATCAAAGGATTGATCTTTGTAAGGCTTAGTGGAGAACTTGTAAGGGACTGGTGTGTTTCTTACTTTAGCTAGCCGAAGAGCTTGTAAAGAACAAGTGTTGCTTGTAGATGTTCAAGTATTTACCATGGTGAAGCTAGAAGGTCTACCTGGCCAAAAGATTGGGTGGCATAGGAGAGGGAAGTAGGAGTTCCGAACCTTTTAAAAACTCCTCATGTCAATTTTTTTGCAAGTGATTTCCCATCCTTACTTTCTTTACTTTGTTGAATTGCTTTAGTTGTTTACTTGTATTTATTAAGTGTTTGATTATTAGCCTTACACAAAGTACTTGTGTTTAAAAAGTTCACTTTTGTGATTTGTTTGAGATATTCTATTCAAACTCATTTACTTGTTTAGTTTGATATCATTCACCATCACTTATAAAGGTTATTGAATTGGTATTAGCATTATATATATTGTACTCTATATTTAAAATTTTTTTTTGCATTTGATATATATTTTTGGCACGATTTATTTGTAGTCTTAGATTACATGGGTAAACTAATTTGTTTATTGAGTGTTGTTATATTATTAGTCAATACCAATGCTAGGACCATGCATTTAGGTCCTCAACCTGTAAGCTACCAAGTTAGCAGATTAAATGAGTAATTCGAGCATAATGTAATATCTTATGTTCGGGTAGGGTTCAAATTGAATTTGAGGTATTACACCTCTTCCTACTATTCACGAAGTTATTGTACTTTTTATAAAAATGTTTAAAAAAAAACATGCCTCATATAATTCGTACCTGCTGTAGCCAATAAGATCATTTTATGAGTCACCAAGAAAATTAAGCAGTCATTCATATTTGCAAAGAGTTAAGGACGATGACCCAAATTACCAAAATCCCAGAATTCTAAACTCAAGTAGGGCTATAACGAGGAGAGTTGTAACTCGAAAAAATTTGAGGATCAAACTCGTTATCAAAAAAAATTTGACTCTCGTTATAAAAAAAATTTGACTCTTTTTCAAGTAAAAATATTCAAATCAGATTGCTACGGTTTATGTGCAAAATAATAATAATAATAATAATAATAATAATAATTCATTGAAAAGTCATCTGTATCACCTACTGAATGGGAATATTATCTCAACCGTAAAAAAGTTTTTTTTTTAAAAAAAATCTCTCCACTTTTTGGAATGATTAAAAAAAAGATCAATTCTGCACAACCCCGAAAAAAATAATTACATTATTTTATGTAGAGTTTTTTAATCGTAGACAGAACTATAAATAATATTTAATTAAATTAATTCAGAAGAATTAATATCATAAATTATTAATTATAACCTTTAAAGTACCGGTACAAGGACATTTATTGATAATTTTAAACAAGTTTTACTTGTTAAATTTTTATAATTGGGAATCGTAAGTGCAAATTGACATTCATTCACTCTACTCAATAGTCAGATTTTTTTACTTTTCGTTATCACACAAATAGTTGATGTTTAATATATTTATGTGTGATTATGTTCTTTTTTATAAAAGGTTAACACAAAGACTTCTTAAATTCTACATATATTATAAAAGTTTAATATAGTAACTTCTTAAATTCCACACATATTCTTTTATATAAAGGAGAATTATGTTAATGGTAAATAAAACATCAATTTCAGAGTTTGTGAGCACATTTAAAGGGAAGGCTTTAGAGAAGTTTCATTAATATTTGGATCATGTGAAGTAATTGTGGATGCCTCATCACAATTTCATGTTCGTATAATTACTCGAAATGTTATATATTCATATTTGGGAGTTTTGGTTGGCCTTAGCCCACATTCGACTCACCATGCGTTGAGTGCAACCGGGGTCAAAGAATTAGCTCAGTCTCACAATGGGCAGCAGCCACCCTAAAAATTATATATTTCTATTTAGGAGTATTGGTCGGCCTCAGCCCACATTCGACCACTATACGTCGAGCGCAACCAAGGTCGAAGAATTGACTCAGCCTCACACGGGTAGCACCCTTAAAATTCTTTCAAGATTAAATACCTGCCCCCATGTCGAAAGCGGTGACAGGACGCAGTGGTGCAAGATGACTCATTATGCACTTGTGATACTGAGAAGGTGAGTCAATGGCAAAAATCGAAACTACAGGCCGAAGGGCCATGTAACGTGTGCGCGCATACATGAGATTGTTGCTAGATGGGCGGCCACCCTCCCAGCATAATAAGAACTCTACATATGCTCATAATCATTAAAAGATTCAAATTTAGATGTTATGGAATATATTAACTTGTTTCTTCCAATTTTATGACTTAGTGTTTTTATCACTAATGAAGAATTGCCTCCACAGTGTGAGCAAGGAAGGATGGGTAGAGTCGGGACGACTAGAGGACTCTATTATTGGACTGTTGAATTTTTATTTTCTTATTTGTTATTATACTTTTAGATTGTTTGCATGAGAGTGGGATTTTGATTTGGTTCATGGGGCTTAGATTATTCCGAGCATTTGTTATAATAAATTTTATTTGATGGACTTATTTAAAATCATGAAAATTAATAGAAAATTAATTTATGAGGCACTGAATTTTATATAGTAACACCTGGCTCGTGGCTTAGAACGGGCAGGTCGTTACGGGTGGTATCAGAGATGTGTTTCCCACAGAACCATGCAAATCAATCATTACCTTGTTCAAAGTCAAAGAATCCCCATTTTGAGTTAGAGTTTTACCCGATTTTAGTTTTGTCCAGTTTGGGCAGTTTCAAATTGATTCGAGTGAGCTCGAGCCAAAACAATTTTAATGAATATGAGTATGAGGCCCAGATGGCCATATGAGCATGTTGTTGAGGTTGAGTATACCCGACATACATATGATAGTTTTAATTATAATACAGTAGAGCATGAGTTATCAATGCATACGTGAGGTATAAATATTATTTTTTATGAGATAGTCAGGACTTTAGGCATAGATCTAGGCCAATGCAGGGGTTTAGTATCTGTTTTGGATTTTCTGGGTATTTCATTTGCATGCAGCATAGGAATTTTAGATCACTAGACTGTGCCCATGTGGGATCCAACTTGGATTTAGTTTAGGGTTCGAGGCCTCATTTACCCTTCTTGCATCGATTCTCGCCTATAGAATCAATTTTTTTGACTCGAGTCAGTTTCTAGTTCGAACGGTCTCTTTCTGAGCTTTCCGTCTCATGTGTATGCATTGCATATACCCATATGTGGACCCACTAGGCAAAAAAAAAAAAAAAGGACGTGAACGTGAGTTCGGGAAGCGACCGAACGTGTTATATCCAATGCCCGGTTAATTATTATATTTTATTCCGGTTAAATAAAATACGGGTGTTTTTCACATACCCTAGCCGTCATTTCATTTTATTTTATGAAGGACGTCCTCCACCCTAGCCTTCATTCGTATTTTCTTCTCCTCTTCCTTACCGGCGTGTCTTCTTCCTAGGTATTCTTCCTATCTCCCTCTTCTTAATTTTCTTGCATGCATATTTTAATTCGAAAATAATCTTTATAATCGTGAGGATTAAAGTTTAAAATCAAGAAGAAAGAAACTAAAATTTGCCAACGAGTTCCCTGTTTTGGCGAGATGGGCAAGCATAGGCAAGCCTCGACGGGAATCAGTGGCGACGACCGTTCTGACGTCGGGAGATGATCCTACTCTCTTCGTCGATCAGTGTAGGGTCGATCTCACGTGTGTGGATGCCGGCTTGGGGTGGTAAATGGCGAAAAACAGAGGACGGCGGCAAAAAAAAAAAAAAACAGAGGCGCGGCAGTGGGTGAAGAAGTCAGGCCGTCTTGGGTGACGGCGGGTTGCAATTTGGCCTGGGAAGGTTGATAGGAGGTCAAGGGTGTCAAGGCAACTACCCAATTGAGGCAGCGACGCTCACCGACAGTGGAATCGGTTACGCGAGCGTGCCGCTAGGCAGGCGATGCAGGCATCGCCGTGGCTTGAAGGCGGCCGGAGTTGGCCGGGGTGACATTGAAACAGTACGGTGGAGTTGGACGGTGATGATGGACGACGGCCGGAGGTGGCTGGCGGCGGCGGCGGCGGCAGCTGGAGGGCACCTGGGTCGGGAATAGAGCATGCCGGAGAAGAAGAAGAAGGAAAAGACATTACCTTGGGTGGCAAACTTGTAAATAATGCTTGACTCGACAAAGCTCGAGTTAAACAACAATACTAACTCGTAAATAACACTGGGCTCGATAACGACTCGAGTTAGAAAATAATATTAACTTGTAATAAGTCTTTAAAAAATAATCATTTTAATGGGTTATGGGTTAAAGTTACTAAATTAATTAATTATTGTACGAAATCGTCACAAGTAATGAAAAAATACGGTAAAGATAAACGGTCGATAATTAATCGGCACAACAAGCGATTAAATTAAATCAGACAGTTATAAGTAATTAATAAAATAAATGTTTTACGTTTACCATATTAAATTTAAAATTAGGCAAAGAAAGTGATCATTTTAATAACAAGTCAGTAATGTAGAAAATAAGTTATTAAACGATACTCGGGTAGCAATCATTAGTGTCGAACCTAAAATAGCATAATGAAAATAAATAAAGTTCGAAACTTTATAGAGTCGAATAATTTAAAATAATTGTATTAATAATATTTATGAATTAAAATAATAAAAATTATTTTAAATAATTTAATTGAACAACAAAATAAATTAAATTGCTGTAAATAATAGTAGCGATTACAAATTATAACCGTAAACAAAATCCTCAACATCAGGGTTAAGTAATTATCACCACAAAGGAAAAATTAAATACTTGTTTATTAGTAATAATTATTTTATCAATTGATAGGTATTAATTATGATTTAGATAAATATTTTAAAATGTAAAGTACGACTAAATGATTATATCACATGAATAATTAATTCTCTCAATAGATTTGGTGAGAATTTAATATTTAATAATTTTGAATTGTTACATGCTATGTTGTCAAAAATTTTAATATATATATTAGACATATAGTTGCATGCATTCCTACTCGAATAAAATTATACTTATGTATAATTTTATTTCCTCGTTCAGATTAGGATCATTGGTCGCAGCTGTGAGTTCGAAATATCCAGGTCCGTATAATCATTTAAAATGTTGTACTTTACCTTGTTGGCAGCCCTGGTCGGCTTGAGCCCAGATTCGACCACCATGCGCTGTAACGCAATTGGGATCAAGGAATTTACTCAGTCCGACACGGGACCGCACCTTTAAAATTACTATGTACGTTCCGTATAATTATTTGAAATGTTGTATTTTCCCAAACGGGTATAATTCTATAGAATGTTATATTTCCCCAAACTGGTATAACTATATGAAATGTTGTATTTTTCCAAACCGGTAGCCTTGTCGGCACCTAATCTCAGAATGAGCTGGGAGACAATTTCTAATCTCAGAATGAACTGGGAGACCATGACTAATCTCAAAATGAATTGGGAGACCACCTAATCTCAGAATATGCTAGGAGGCAATTTCTAATCTCAGAATGAACTGGGAGACTATGACTAATCTCAAAATAAATTGGGAAACCACCTAATCTCAAAATGTGCTGGGAGACAATTTCTAATCTCAGAATGAACTGGGAGACCTCCTAATCTCAGAATGAGCTGGGAGACAATTTCTAATCTCAGAACGAACTGGGAGTCCATGACTAATCTCAAAATGAATTGGGAGACCACCTAATCTCAGAATGAGCTGGGAGACAATTTCTAATCTCAGAATGAACTGGGAGACCACCTAATCTCAGAATGAGCTGGAGACAATTTCTAATCTCCGAAAGAACTGGGAGTCCATGACTAATCTCAAAATGAATTGGGAGACCCCCAAATCACAGAATGAGCTAGGAGACTATTTCTAATCTCAGAACGAACTGGGAGACCATGACTAATCTCAAAATGAATTGGGAGTCCACCTAATCTCAGAATGAGTTGGGAGACAATTTGTAATCTCAAAATGAACTGGGAGACCATGACTAATCTTAAAATGAATTGGGAGACCACCTAATCTCAGAATGAGCTGGGAGATGATTTCTAATCTCAGAATGAATTGGGAGACCATGATTAATCTCAAAATGAATTGGGAGACCACCTAATCTCAGAATGAGCTGGAGACGTTCTCTAATCTCAGAATGAGCTGGGAGACGACTTTTACTAATCTCAGAATGACCTAAGAGACAAATTATTAATCTCAGAATGACCTGAGAGATAATTACTAAAAGACTTGTGAAACTATAATAAAAAACGGGTGAAATGATAATAGGATTTTATTGACTTGTTTCATTTAATTATGTGGCTTAGTGGTTTTATCACTAACGCGGAATTGCCTCCACATGTCCGCAGCTTTGGACTAAAGAATAGAAGTGTGATTGGTGGTTCTTTTACCAATGTAGGTATGGTGAATCGATAATAAAGTTGGCCTTCTTTATTAATTTCTTGTGTTCTAAATGTGGCTATGGGAAACGCTCCGAGACTGTGGGACGGTTATTTTATATTTTAGAGAACATGATTTATTGTTATGATTTATATTATATGTTGCGAGACATATTTGCTGTATTTCAATTCATGTTCAGGAATGTTACATCTACGTTATCTATATTTTTAAGTTACACCCGGTCCGGTTCGGGCGGGTCGTTACAAAATAAATAAAGTCCGAACCTTTATTTAGTTGAATAATTTAAAATAATTGTATTAGTAATATCTTTGAATTAGGAGAATACAAATCATTTTAAATAATTTAATTTAACGACTTAATTAATTAAATTTCTATTAATAATGATAATGATTAAAGATTAAAACCGTAAATTAAATCGTCAAGATCGTGGTTAAGTAATTATTATCTCAAAGGAAAATATACTAATAATAGTAATTAAATACTTGAATACTTGTTTATAAGTTAATAATTATTTTATCATTAGTGAAGTGTGAATTATGATTTAGATAATTAATTTAAAATGTTGAGTAGGACTTAAATGATTATGTCACATGAATAAATTAATATTTAATATTGTTGAACGTTGCATGCTTTATGTTGTCGAATTTTAATAATGATATATATTAGTCATTTCGTTGCATGCATTTCTAGAATAAAATTATACTTATGTATAATTTTATGTTCTCGTTTAGATTAGGATCATTGGTCACTGTTGCTGGTTGACTTACGAACTATTTAGATCTGTATATTTATTTGAAATGTTGTATTTTCTCTTGCAGCCCTAGTCGCCCTAAACCTAGATTCGACCACCATGCACCGAGTGCGACCGGGGTGGAGGAATTGATTCAGTCTGACACGGGGCCACACCCTTTAAAATTACTATGTGGGAGTCTTGGTCGACTTCAGTTCATAACTAACCACCATGCGCCAAGCGCAACCGGGGTCGACTCAATTCGACACATGGCAGTACCCCATGAAAGATTTAAATAGCCACCCCTAAGCCGAAAGGGGTGACAGGGTGCAATGGTGTAAGACGGCTCACTATGCACTTGTGATACCGAGAGGGTAAGTCAATGGCAAATATGGGTACTATAGGCTGTGAGCCACGTAACGTGTTTGCGTATGCATGGGATGGTAGCTGGATGGGGTGTCCACCCCTCCCAGCATATTAAGAGTTCGACATCGGCTTATAACAACTAAAAGTCTTCTGAAATGATAATTGGGATTATATTGACTTGTTTTATTTAATTATGTGGCTTAGGGGTTTCATCACTAACGCGGAATTGCCTCTGCAGGTGAATAGCTTTGGACTGAAGAATAAAAATGTGGTTGGTGTTTCTTTTATCAACCAAGGTTTGGTGAAGTGATAATAAATTGGACTTCCTTTTTATTCTCTTGTGTTATAAATGTGGCTATGGGAAACGGTCCGAGATTTTGGGATTTTGAGGTAGTTTATCTTATGCATTGTCACATGCTATCAGAACATGTTTTATTTTTATGATTTATAAATTTTCTAGACTTACCGTGTTATCATTCATGTTCATGAATAGTATGTTTACAACATTTAACTTTTAAGTAACACCCGGGCCAGTTAGGGCGGGTTGTTACGGGTTGTCAGTCACGGGTCAAAGAAGGTCGTGGGCTGGGGTTAGCAACCTGCCAAGACTAGGGACGTTGGCTAGGCTGCCGGTCACGGGCCAAAGAAGGTCATGGGTTGGGGTTAGCAACAGGCCAAGTGTAGGAATTTCTGGGACGAAATTTCCTAAGGTGGGTGGATTGTGAGATCCCTCAACTTAATCCCACATTTAATACCTACTGGGAGATGATCATGTTTGTAAACTTAGGTCCATTACGTTGCACTTTGGGCGGGTCGTTATACCTCCTAAAGCATGCATGTTGCCAACCTCATTTCATGGCGGTGGAGCATAGATAGAGCCCTAAACGCTTTTTCGGTAACGGTTACTATCATCAACAGCTGGCGGCAACATTTGTTGGACTTTCGGTGGCACTAGGTTTGGAAGCTCCCTCACTCGCCATGGTCTGCTAACCCTTCCTGCTCTTGGGCACTCCCCTGACCACCGTCTGGAGTGATGCTGGGACCCACTGCTGAGTTTGAGGCTCCATTCCCTGCTACCACTTCTGGCAACCGCTGAACAATATTTTGAACCAAAGAAATTTTATTTCCTGAAGCCTACACCAGTCCCTGTATGGCCATCAGGATCTGGGACAATTCACCCTCTGTGTTTGAATTTGATTGAGTAGATCGGTTTGACTGCCTACGAGTGTCTGCCATCTGAAACGTTAAAAATTTTTCCCATCATGGTTCATTAATATGTTCTTTTTCGGTTATGACTTAGGTTTATTAGCGAATGAATTAGTTAATTAATAACATAAAACATTGGGACAAGATAAGTACGAGACTTTTCAACAAGGTACTTGAGTCATAAAGTGTGAGCTAGTGGGAAACTGTGCTCTGATACCACCTGTAACGACCTGCCCTGACCGGCTTGAGTGTTACTTAAAAGGTTAAATGTTGTAGACATAGTATTCATGCACAAGAATCATAACACGGTAAATAAATCATGTTCTAATAGCATGTGACAATACGTAAAAATAAAGTTCCACAGTCTCTGACCATTTCCCATAGCCACATTTATAACACAAGAGAATAAAAGGAAATTCAATTTATTTTCAATTCACCAAACCTTAGGTTGGTAAAAGAACCACCAACCACACTTATAATCCTCAGTCCAAAGCTGCTCACCTGCAGAGGCAATTCCGCGTTAGTGATAAAACTACTAAGCGGCATAATTAATTGAAACAAGTTAATATAATCCATATTATCATTTCTCAAGACTTTTAGTTGTTATGAGCCTATGCCGAGCTCTTAATATGTTGGGAGGGGTGGCCACCTCATCCAACTCAATCCCATGCATGCGCACACACTCTAGGTGGCATGATGGCCTATAGTTACCGATATTTGCCATTGACTCACCCTCTTAGTATCACAAGTGCATAATGAGCCATCTTGAGCCACTACGCCCTGTCACCACTTTCGGCATGGGCACAGGTATTCAATCTCTTAGGGGTGCTGCCCTGCGTCGAATTGAGTCGACCCAAGTTGTGCTCGGTGCATGGTGGTCGGTTATGAACTCAAGTCGACCAAGACTCCCACATAGTAATTTTAAGGGTGTGGCCCCGTGTCGGACTAAGTCAATTCCTTAACCCCGGTTGCACTCCGTGCATGGTGGTATGAATATGGGCTCAGGCCAACCAGTGCTGCCAAAAAGAGAAAATACAACATTTCAAATAATTATACAGACCTAGATAGTTTATAAGTGAACCTGCAACCGTGACCAGACCAACCAGATCATAATCGGAACGAGAATATAAAATTATACATAAGTATTTTTTTATTTAAGTAGAAATGCATGCACCTACGTGACTAATATATATATCATTATCAAAATTCGACAACATAGAGCATGCAACATTCAACAATCTTAAATATTAAATTATTCATGTGCCATAATCATTTAAGTCCTACTTTACATTTTAAATTAATTATCAAAATCATAATTCACACTTCACTAATTGTAAATTAATTATTAAATTATTAACAAGTATTCAAGTATTTAATTACTATTATTAGTATATTTTCCTTTGAGATGATAATTACTTAACCACTGATCTTGATGATTTAATTTACTATTTTAATCTTTAATCATTATCATTATTAATAGCAATTTAATTTATTAAGTCGTTCAATTAAATTATTTAAAATGATATGTATTTTCCTAATTCAAAGATATTAGTTGTTGAATTATTTTAAATTATTCAACTCAATAAAGGTTCGAACTTTATTTATTTTCGTTATGCTATTAAGGTTCAACGCTTGTGCAACGACCCACCTAACCCGAGCGGGTGTTACTTAAAATATAATTGATGTGAACATAACTTCAATAACATGAATCTAATACAAAAATAAGTCTAGAATTTATAATTCATAAAAATAAACATGTTCTAATAGCATATGACAATATATAAAATAACTGTCCCACAGTGTCAGACCGTTCCCATAGCCACAATTATAACAGAAGAGAATAAAAGGAAGTCCAATTTATTATCATTTCACCAAACCTGGGTTGGTAAAGATTCACCAACACACTTTTAGTTCCTCAGCTCCAAAGCTGCCATCATGCGGAGGCAATTCCGCGTTACACGACAAAACCACCAAGCCGCATAGAGTACAACGAAACAAGTCAATATACATCCCAACCATCGCTTCATCAGAACCTCATGTTGAGTCTCTTAATATACTGGGAGGGGTGGCCACCTCTATCCAGCTCTAATCCCATGCTTGCGCATCAGACGCTACATGGGCCACAGCCAGTATGTTACCGATATTTGCCATTGGACTCACCCTCTCGGTATCAACAAATGCACAAGCGAGCCATCTTGTGCACATTGCGCCCTGTCACTCACTTTCGGCATGGGGGCAGGCCTTCAATCTTTCTGGGGATGCTGCCCTCACGTCGGGACCGAGTCGACCACCGGTTGCGCTCAGCGCATGGTGGTCGGTTATGAACCCAAGTTGACCAAGACGCCACATAGTAATTTTAAAGGTGAGGCCCCGTGTTGGACTAAGTCAATTCCTTTTACCCCGGCTGCACTCGGTGCATGGTGGTCGTGTATCTGGGCTGAGGCATGCTCATGGCTGCCAAAAGGGAAAATGCAACATTTCAAATAATTCATACTGACATAGATAGTTCAGTAAGTGAACCTACACAACCGTGACCAACAATCCTAATCTGAATTGAGAACATAAAATTATAGCTAAGCATAATTTTGTTCGAGTAGAAATGCATGCATACTACTTCCCGACAAATATATATCATGATTAAAGCTCAACAATAATAAATATTAAATTATTCATGTGACATAATTATTTAAATCATTCTGTACGTTTTAAATTAATCATCTCAAATTATAATTCACCACTTAACAAATGCTAAAATAGTTATCAACTTATCAACAAACATTTAATCAGCATTATTACTATATTTTCCTTCGGTTATAATTTTTAATCGCTACCATTATTCGTAGTATTTTAATTAATTAAGTTGTTCAATTAAATTCATTAAAAAGAATTTGTATTATTCTAATTCAAAGATATTATATGCAATTACTTTAAATTATTTAACTTCATAATGTTTCGAAATTTATTTATTTTTATTATGCTATTTAGGTTCAACTCGGGTGATTTTTACACAATTGTAGTTTTAACAACTCATTTTCTACCTTATTAAATAGTTATTAAAATAATCACTTCATTTACCCACTATTAAATTTAATATGATAAAGGTGAAATTCTTTATTTTATTAATTACTTATAACATTCTGATTTAAATTAATCGGCTTATAGTACCACCGATCTAATTATCGACCGTTTATCATCACCGTGATTTTTATTACTTATGGTGATTTCGTATAATAATTCGGACTAGTTCTAGCAACTTTAACCCATAACCCATTAGAATGATTATTTTTTAAAGATTTATTATGAGTTAATATTAATTTGCAACCCGAGCCTGGTGGCTCGAGTCAGGTGTTATTTATGAGGTCAGTATTATTATTTCCACTCGAGTTGTGTCGAGTCAAGGATTACATATTTTGCCACCCAAAGGGATTCTTCTTTTCTCTCTTCCCCAGACACCAACCTCTGCTCCCGACTCTAGCCGTCCTCATGTTGTCACCGCCGCCGGCGAGCGTTGCCGCCATCGATCATTGCTGTCCAGCCCCGCCGTGCCATCGCAGTGTCACCCCGGCAACCCCCGGAAGCCTTCTAGCCGCCGCGATGCCGGCATCGCCACGCCTAGCAAAAGAGAGTAGGGTCGTTTCGATTCCATCGCAATGCAGGTAATAGCGCCCCAATCGGTTAGGTCGCCTCGACACCCTCGAACCTCGATCCAAGCTGCATCACGACCAGTTGGAACCTCATCACTACACCCAGTGATTCGGCTAGATGTCGCCACCCTTATCGCTGTCGCCACTATTTTGTTCGTTTATGCTGCTTGCTACCTCCAGGCCGGCCTCCACTTGGACACAAACATCGATGGTGCCAACTTCAGCCACTGATCGGATCTCTTGCACCTCGCTAACAATGTTAATCGCACCTGGAGAGCTTCGCTACCTCAGGACCGGCGTTCCGACCAGGCGAGATTGGCCATAATCGGAATCCAGTACGCCACCCTGTTTCCCTGGCGAGGAGGTCACCCACCAGGGATTGTTCGCCGGTAGGACTAGGGATTTTTTCTTGGCTTGCAATCATCCGCGGCAATGGATCCCCGGCGAAGCTTAAGCTTGTGATTTCCCATCTTGCCGAACACGAGAACTCGTCGGCCATGCAAAGGATTCTAGTCTTATAAAAATTTAGTTTAGTTTTTTCTTGTTGATTTAAAACTTCAATTCCCATGATTACCAAGCTTATTATCATTTCAAAATATGCATGCATGAAAATTCAAGAATAAGGAGATAAGAAGAATACCTAAGCAAAGGAAGAAGCTGGCTCTGGTATCGGACGAAGGAAATGAGAGAATAAGGTGAAGATGACGTCCCCTCACAATAAGTAAATGATGAAAATGACGAAGCTAGGGTATGTGAAAACACCCCACACCCGTATTTCATTTAACCGGATTAACCGGGTAGAGAATAAAAATATAATAATCCAACGTTCGATCCTTCCTAGACCGAGTTGAATATTTTATTTTTATTTTATTTTATTTTTCTTTTTCACAGCCTCTTTACAGCCTTTTGATTTTTACACGATTATAGTTTAACCACCCATCTTCTCACTTTACCGACTCATTATTAAAACAATCATTTTGCTTCACCCTAGCATTAAATTCAATATGGTAAAGGTGAAATTTTTTACTTCATTAATCACTTCATAAACCATCCCATTTAATTAACAAACGATCAATTTTTCAACAATTTCATCATTGTGTATTTTTTATT
>JAURVB010004762.1:0-66222 GCA_033002965.1 Piper betle
ACGACCTAAAACTAATTCTACGATCCATTATATGTAAAAATAATAAAAAAAATCACTGGCATACTCTCATATATTCTGATAACTCATTCTGTTCTGCTGTGTTCATGACGTTATCATCATATACTTGGGTGCGCATGACCCTCATAGCTCATACACGCGACCGGCGTCGGCTCGGTACACGTGTCCTGAAACTGACTCAATTCAAAAAAATAACGGTCGACTCGACCGGTTCTGAATATAAAACCCTAACTCGAATCGTGGGTTTTACATTGGAAGTCGTGAGTGCAATCTGATACTCATTTGTTTTAACTAAATAGTCAATTTTTTTGACTTTTTGTTATCATACAAATGTTTGGTGTTTAATATAGTTATGTGTGATTACATTTTTTTCTATAAAATTTAATGTAGTGACTTCTTGAATTCTACACATATTATTTTATATAAAGGAGAATTACGTTGATAATAATAAAACATCAATTTGATAGTTTATGGGTACATTTGGTTCATAAATGGAAGCCTTTAGAAAAGTTTCATTCACATTAGGATCATGTGTTATAGTTGCAGATTCGCAATTTCAGGTTTGTATAATTATTTAAAATGTTATATATTCTTATTTGGGAGCTAATTTAATTATTTAAAATGTTATATATATTTATTTGGGAGCCTTGATTGGCCTGAACCATATTCGATCACCATGCACTGAGATCACCATGCCCCGAGCATAATCGAGGTCAAAGAATTGACTCAGTATAACACAGGGTAGTGCGTTTAAACTTCTTGAATATTAAATACATGCCCCCATGCTGAAAGAGGTAACATGATGCAATGGGGCAAGATGACTCATTATATATTTGTGATATCGAGAAGGTAAGTCAATGACAAATATGACTCATTATATATTTGTGATATCGAGAGGGTAAGTAAATGATTACAGGTCGTAGGGCGTGTAATGTGTATGTTCATATTTGGATGGGCGGCCACCCTCCCGGCATAATAAGAGCTCAGTGTATACTCATAATCACTAAATGACCCAAATTCAGATATTTTAAAATATATTAACTTGTTTCTTGTAATTAAATAACTTAATATTCTTATTACTAATGCTGAATTACCTCCGCATGTGTGAGTATAAAAGGATGGGTAAAGTTGGGATAATTAGAGGATGGGTAAAGTCGGGACAACTGGAAGATTTTGTTATTTGACATTTGATATTTCTGATTTATTATTATACTTCTAGATTATTTGCATAGTAGTGGGATTTTGGTTCGGTTCATGGGGCTTCGATTATTTCGAGCATTTGTTATATTAAATTTTATGTCACAATATTATTTAAAATTTTAAAAATGAATAAAAAATTAATTTATAAGACAACTAATTTTATATAGTAACATTTGACTCGTAATTCGAAACTGACACATGATTGTGAAGAAAAAAATAGTCATTGTCAGCAAGGTTAATGACTTCAAAAGTGGGCAAAAGGTGTTTAGCTGGCCATTGCATGCCAAGGATGCACTAATTGAAACACCATTTATTTGTGAGTGCGTATAATACTTAAAATAATCACTTATATACTTATGATTTACAATCTTGTAGAATGTTATATATAATAAGAATAATAAGACCTTCAAACCAAACTCTAACTATGAGCACTTAGGCTGATGGAGGACGTTGGTGACAAATAGACACGAATGCGAGGATGAGGTCAATGATAACAAAAGAATACAAGAAAAAATCATTAGAATGAGAGAAGGTCATTAGAGGTTGAATTGGGTAATGATATGAATTATGAAGAGCAGGTGATCGATCTATGTTATTTATTGGTTATGATTTTGATTACTATGACAACATGATTAAAATTTCATAAGATTATTTGATGACACGGTATATTTATGCATTGAGGTCAAGCGGTAAAATTAATCACGCTAAATAATAAAATTTATCATCCATCGAAAAGGGCAATTTGAAAAATATAAAAAAAGACTAAATATTTGTCCGTCGTCTCTTTATAGGTCTTGTATAAGTTGTTGAACTCAATCGGCGGCATAAGTAAAGCCGGTTCTTACACACGTAATGAAGATGATCAAACCACTAAAATGAAGATGAAGAATTAGCTCTTCTTCACACCAAGAATTCCGAGCGAATTAACACCCGTTTTTGCTCGTAGCTGGTGCACTTTCCATGCGTTCCCCTACTCACACCATTCAAACTCTCCATCCTCTCCTTCCCTCTCAACCTCCACCTCCACCCCCTTCCCTATATTACTAGAACTCTTCAATGACCTTCAATCCAGTGAACCAATATTACCCATTACTTCATAATACAAGAAAATAGTTCAGATCATCGAGCTCTAGCAGCTGATCAATATCCATGGCAGCTTCTCCATTTAAGAAATGTGGTAGCAGCGATTATACGATATTATTATCTCTACATGATCTAATATTTCCGTTAATTGCCTTGTTCATCGTCCAAGCGGCCCGTGCCAGTACCCAGTTGAACGTCACCCTCACGGTTGTGAACAACTGCCCCTTCGAAATCTGGCCTGTCCTCCAACCCCCTTCGGTTTCTATGACGGCTTCGGCCAGGTCGAAACACTCGGTCACTACTCCGTCCCTCTCCCCACCACCGGCTGGTCCGGCCGAGTCTGGGCGCGCACCGGCTGCGACGCCGACCCCCGCGGCGGCCTCTACTGCGCCACCGGCGACTGCGGCACCCACGGTTTCATATGCGACGGCAATGGCCCCGAGATCCCTGTCACCCTCGCCCAGTTCGCCGTCGGGGTGGAGACGGCGGCGTACTCGGTGAGCGTGGTGGACGGCTTCAACCTGCCCATGACGGTGACGCCGCACGAGGGGACGGGGTGGTGCCCAGTGGTGGGGTGCAGGGCGCAGTTACTGTCGTCGTGCCCGGCGGCGTTGAGGAAGGTGGACGCTAATGGGACGGTGATCGGGTGCATGAGTGGGTGCGGGGCGATGGGTACCGACCAGCTTTGCTGCCGGGGGAACTATAGTACCCCGCGGGCTTGCGCCTCGTCGGAGTACTCGAGGTTCTTCAAGGAGGCGTGTCCGGCGACGGTGACATACGCCAGCGACACTTCCTCGCTTGCTCCGGACTGTGCTGCACCTAGGGAGCTCAAGATCATATTCTGTCACTGATTATATATGGACACTTGCTAGTGGCAACGCTGTCTCGGTGGCTTTGTCGTGGGAAGTTGAAAATATATAAAACTATAAAATAAGATAAATAAATGAAATAAAGCCACACTTTGAATGGATATTGGAAATGGTGTTGATGAATGTATGCAGAGTTCAGAGGAAGTTGAATACTACAAAATGATGGTACTATATATGCACAGGTGGAGTGATTTAGCAAGGAGCAAGCCCGGCATTCGCTGCACCTTTATAATGCCAGCCCATCTCCCACTCATGCACCTTTATAAATATGTGTGTGTTAAGGTCAAATCGTCTTCCTCACTTTGATGGCACACAGCTCAGAAAAACTATTTCCCGGCCCCCGGCGGTCGGCCCCTTCCGTTCGCTCAAGTATTTTGTTTTAAGCGCCATTTTTTTGCTGGTGAAACCTGAAGGTTAGGTACTCAAGTCGAATACATAGCAGAATGACTCTTATCGGTATTGTAGTCAATTTTTGTAAAAGTTTTGGCTCCTCCCAGGAGTGAGGCAGATAGAAGCGAATGTACTTCTCCACCGTTTGATTCTTAGGATGATTAACGATAAAGACATTTAGAATAGATTTTTTTCAACAACCAATTGATAGAATTAAATTAGATTACGGTGAGAAAAGCTAGGAAACAAGGACATATTTTTACCCAAAAAGCCAAGGAACCAAACAAGTCTTTGGGGCAGCATAAGCCAAGAGGCATGCTATTCCTAACGAAAAATAATTTTAATGTTAGGTGTAAGACTCAATTAGGAGTAAAATAAACATAGATTAATGTACCTATTTATTGAGCTAGAAGACTCAATAAAGAATAAAATAAGTACAGATTAAAATATCTACTTATTATTGAAATAACAACACTATTATAAATATATTTAATAAATGTGTGATTTAGTGAAAGTTGAGTGAGATTTACAACAATATTAGATCTTGCAGCAGATTTTTCACTCATTCATAATTGTGTTGAGATTTTAACACTCAAAATCTGTAAGGCTTATGTTGAGTACTTTGACAAGGCAAATTAATAAAAAAATAAAATATAACAGATATACTTTAATTTAACGTGAAACCTTCAAAATATGAAGAAAAATTACAAATTATCCACTATAATAAATAATAGGCATGTACATCTTCAATAGTACACAATAAACTTTTGGCATACAACAAGATTTTCACCAAACAATAATGGAATACAAGGAATAAAAGAACATTTTCTCCTTCTCCTTTTTGCATCAAATAAACCTAAAACATCATCTTCATCGTCTAAATTAGCCGGAACTTCTCTTATCATCATTTAGCAATGTTTTTTATCAGTCAGAACTCATATAATCTCCAACTAGATAACAAACTTTATTTAGAAAGGCTCATAACTAACAAGAGGATAGCAAACTCTAATTGGATAGACTCATGCTTTGTGAGGAAAAACTATCCCTTCTCTAAAAAAGAGAATGAAAGACTTGTAAAACTTTAGAGTGAAATACACAATGATACATTCAATTAGTTACTTTCATTCATATATAACTACATAATTATAGATAATGGATGCAAAATATGAAATACACGAGATACACGGCCAACCCCTTAAATACAAAGAGCCAATATCAACATTAGAACTCTTACCAATGAATCTCTTCTTTATCTTCCATAATTCTTTTTTTTGAATTCCCTGTACTTCTTGGAGTAACTCTAAATCTTCGTAGTTTCCAACGTAGTATATTTTGTCATATTCATTGTATAATATGTAGTTGTATATTTTGTCATATTCATTGTATAATGAATGATTCTAACAATTATCCCCTCCCTAATCATAGGAACACATTATAGTTGGTTTTAGCATCCATCACATGAAAATGGAAATGAGATATAACTATTACAATCTCTCATTCTCGACTCATGTGGAAACTCTTTAAAAATTTTCGACACTACACTACTCGTCGAACATTTGTTAAATTTGATGCATTATTATCCACTGCTTGTCGATCGTCATCACATGAAGTGGGAAATATTTCAACACATCACCCCTTCTCGACTCATGTAGAATGCTCTCTATCTCCCCTGATGGGAACTTCTAACATATCTCCCCACTTCTAGCATATCTCCTTTATATATAAGGAACACCCTTCACTGGCACCATCAAATAGTCATCTTGAAAAATATCAACGATATTGAACAAACCGAGTTCTTTCATGGTTTGTTTGACGAGGCCATGAATCACAACTCAATGCACCAAACTCTAATACCATTTGTTAGGACTTAAGCATAAAAAATTTCTAATCTTCATATTGTGTGTTTTGATAAGACAAATCAAAAATGATAAAAGATATAATATATACACAAATTTAACATGGAACCCTCAACATATAAAGAAAAATCACAAACCTTCAACTATAATAAATAATGGGTACACATATTTTTATCAAGAGTATACAACAAACTCTCGGCATACAACAAGTTCTTCAACAAATATTGGTAAAATATAAAGAATAAGAAAACTCTCTCCTTTCATCAGACTTTGAACATCATTTCATGCACATGAAACTTGGATTAGAGGGAGCTTGTCTCATCATTTTCTGACAATATTTTTCATCCGGCAAAAATCACATAATCTACAACTAGATAACAAATTCTAATTAAGAAGACCATAATTTCCAACCAAAAACAAACTTTAAATAAGTAAACTCATACCTTGTGCACAAAAACTCTCCCTCCTTTTAAAGGAGGGGAAAAGACTCTAAATCTTCGTATTGTAACACATAATGATACTCACTTAAATTATTTTTTACTCATATACAACTACGTAATTATATATAATAGATATTACGATCAACCTACTAAATACGAAGAGCCAACATTAAATATTTTTCTTTGAACTTTAAAATTTTTACCAATAAACCTTTTTACTTCTTCTAAAATTTTCCCGAGGATAACTTTAATTTTTTACGACTTACCATATAATTATACACTTTGTTACATTCACTGTATGACGAGACCTCCGACGAATTGTTTTCGCTTGTCTTTGTGCAAGGGAAGCTTTAGCCATCCCTTTCACATTCCCCTACCATGTGACACCCCCTTCTCGCTTAGAACTGGTTGCCATCGTCTCGACCATACTTTATTATTATGCAAATACTTAGCTTTTCCTCTCCTCTTTCTTTCCTTCTTCTTCTCTCATGTCGCTGCAACTATCATTCCCATCCACTCTGGTAACTCCTCAACTGGTCTTCTTTCCATTGTTTTTAAGTGTTTCTGTATACTGTTTTTGGTGGTTGGCCTTCAACTCATCTGTGTTGGGTCATTTTCCAATTCTGCTAACCTGCAAAACTAGGTGGGTCGTCGTATGCGCTTGGAGAGTACTTTGTTTTTGAATCAGCTTGGCAATTGGTCTGCTCAACAGTGGTCTCTGCAGACATGTTCTCAATTTTGAGGTTAGTGAAGCTTATTATTGAATTTGGAGACAGAGGCTAGTCTAAGAAGTTCTGCCTTGCAACAGGTGGAAGGTTAGAGATATCAGAAAGTTGGTTTACAATTTGAGCAACGAAGTCTGATACTACTGGTGCCAGTAAGAGCCATATGCTTAGTGAACTGGGTGTTTGATTTTGTAAAGAAGACTCTTCACAGATTCTTCTGGTTGTTGAGCTGGATTTTTTGCTTTGCTTTGGAATGTGATTGTGTTTGTGAGAAAAATGAAATCTCTGAGCAGATTGGGCATTGGGCTGAGTTTGGTTTTTGGCTGCCTCTTTTTGGCACTAGTTGCAGAGCTCTACTACTTGTTATGGTGGAAGAAGAGGATCATCAATAGGGAGATTGAGGATGACTACAGCAGTTCCTCAAGGGAACTCTTCTACCTTCTCTGCTGGAAGAAGCCTACATCATTGAGCTCTAGAGCTTTAAACCCCCACACCACTGGTAGGACATCAGAAATCCGAGGTAGGGACTCAGAAGACCAGCTCCACTTGCATTCTCGCTCTGGAATGGACTACTTGATCAAACCTATGGGAGAGGAAAGCATAGAGACTGAGCTCATGAGGTTGCATAACCTCTCTGGACCTCCAAGATTTCTTTTCACCATTAAAGAGGAAACCAAGGAAGATTTGGAATCTGATGATGGTAGATCCAGAGGAGACACCAAGAGCAGTAAAGGGTCTAGAAGTAGAAGCTTGACTGATCTTTTCTCTGCAGAGACCCCATATCTCACCCCCTCTCTTCACCGCCCTTCGTGACCCCTCCCCTGACTCCCATCAACCGTTACAACCACCATGGATTCAACCCTCTCTTTGAATCCACGACAGAGGCTGTGGTAAATAAAGCTTTATCTTCACCACCTCCAAAGTTCAAGTTTTTACAAGATGCTGAGGAGAAGCTGCAAAGAAAGCTTCTCATGGAGAGCTCTGTTACGGCTAACCCTTCACCTGGTCCTCCAGTCATCACCAGTTCCTCACTGGCCTCGGATGGAGATGGGTCGTTCATCACCATCGTCATAGATAAAAGCAAGGAAAAGGATCACCACCATTCGAGTTCTTCTCAGGTACTTCCTCTATCCTCCTCACCCATTAATGTAACCCCACCAAGCAAAAAGATCTACTGTGACGTTCAGCTGCAGTACAAAACAAGGCAATAGAACTGATAATTGTTGTAGACATTTCCTCACAAATATTTTTTTAGAAGGGATTGGAATGTGTTTAAACTACTATATTGTTTCCAATCCTCTTTGCTCTAGGTGGTGTAATTTCTCCTTTGCCAACTCTTGTTAATTTGAAGTCATTTTCTTGGTGGCGTAATTACTTCTCCCTCCGTGCTTGACTGATCATTCTTGTGGTGGGTGCATGGAAATGCCTTTCCATGTTCAAATGGGCATTGTTTGATTTTCTTAGTACTCTCTTCCATGTTCTCTTCTCTTGTTTCTCCCCTTCTCTATCCCCCCTCGTCACCGCTCTTATCATTAGTCAATTGAAAAGGATAGAGGTATGATAACATTTCATTGGAATTGCAAGGTGGCTAGATGATCGGTGTTCAAAATCCTGCTTTTGCAGTGGTCTGACTGTGTTGTGTCTCATGTATATCATGCTTGTCGGACGGATATTTGTTTGCATCCGGTCAATGGGCGAGACGGCCAGGGAGAACTACATTTCTGATTATCGTAGTTTTATTTTTTTGATTGGTGGGGTGTGTGATACTTGTAAGCACGTAAGACCCGAGAGTTTTAGACTCGTGAGTCTATCCTATGTTTTTTAGGCCATGGCTTGGCTGGGGAAACCGCTGCCACTTTCCACTTCGTCTTCAAGTACCTCAGCCGTGCCCTGTCTGTTCCAATTCGTGCCCGTTTCACTGCTGGAGAACTGGTGAAGTACTGCATGAAAGGTGCTTGATAGGCTAGCTTTTGGTGACAAAACATTTGTTAATGAGACGAGACGAGATGGTTTTGGGCTCTCCTTCTAAAAACGTGAAAAGAAGTGTTGAGAAGATGTAATGGGAATCACGTCCATGAGAGGGGTAAAGTGACCGAAAGCGCATCATCCTTGCATTTTAAAGGTTGGAGATGATGGCAACCTGAGAAAAACATTGTTGGTCTGAGTGGTCTCTTTTGGGTTTTAAAAAGAAAAAAGAAAAAGAAAATCGATTAACCCATACGGCGAAACTGTTAGTCGTTGAATGGTGACAGATGAATGGAGTAGAAACTTTCAAATGAAGGACCAAGATCTATGAAGAGGTAGCTGGTGAGGTTGTTGGAGTGTGTTTCCACCCACTTTTACCAAAATTTGGTCCCAGATTTCAAACTTGTGGAATATGGATGGAGTTTAAATATCTTTCCCTCGTGGATGGGATGAAGTAGGCTGGTGCGCAAATGCTGGCTGCCGCTTTTCATGGCCCCATTTGATTGGTATGTAATGAATGTGTATGGTTTGCTTCACCGTTGAATAGTGAAAGACAGAGATCAAGGGCGACATTATAGAAGCAAACTCATTGGATGCCGCTCTTGTCTTTGTTGGAAGTTTATGATGCTGGGTCCGGTTCTTAATGTTGTGCATCTGGTGTATACTAAATGAGTCCAGGCCATCTCGAACTGGTTTGCTTGCCCTCTAAAGGTATCTAATTTGCCTGTTCATGTGACTAATTGGCGACATTGATATGGTCATGGTGTCATCATCATGTTTGTGGAAGGAAACCAATGTTTGAAAAAAGGCCAAGTGATGTTATTTATTTGTTTTTCCACGCAAACTGCCATTATTTCCAACCATGCAATGCAGCGCACTCGCTCAAAAAATAAAATAAAATAAAATAAAACACCGTACGCTTTCTGAACCACAATCCAACCACAAATGATGGTGCTTGATTGTTTTCAATTGATGTGCAACCATGGCCCACGTGGGTTTCCGATCACAAGCCCAGTGATTATGCCAAAAAAACATGAGTAAGAGGTTAAGTTTTTCCCTAAATTATTTGTTTAAATTTTTTCGAAATTGGTCAATTAAACGTGTGATTAACGATGACTTTTTTTAGATAATTTTATTATATTAAAAATGACTTTTAGGCAATTTTATTATGTTCTTTTTATAAAAAGCTAATTTAAAATAATTAAAGGCATGCTTAAAACACTTATTATAAATAAATAATAATTTTAATATATGACTGTGCTCGTAAAGATGTATAGATATAAGTAATTAAAAGTTGTTCTAGCTCGAATTTTATTTTATAAATCAGCTCTAAAGCCTTAACTAATGGTTAGACCAAAAAGCGAGCCAAACAAAATTGGGCTGAACCTACCACGCTTGTGTTCGAAATCGGGCCGGGGTTTAAAATCACCCAGCTTAATGGTTGCTTTTGCACTTTCAATGGTTAATTCTCGGGCTATTAAAATTATTCACCATTTTAAAATTTTTTACTGTAATCAAATTAGTAATCAAGTTTATAAGATTTTGTGTATAATAAAGTTTTCATTATTTTAGTGTTCGTTAAATACATGGTTAAATTTTTATCATTTTATAAATTATAAGTCCAATAATATTAAGTTGGTTAAAATTACACCTATCTAAAATCTATAAAATGTTCTAATTATCCAAACTATAATAATCTATCATTATAAGTTAGAAAATAAAAAATAATAAATTTAAATTAAGTAAATTCATCCAAATAATATTTTAAAAATTAAAAAAATTATAATTAAATATAAAGTAATTAAATAATATTTAGTCAAATCAACAAATAAGTTAAAGTAAAAACTTCTATTGTTATTATTTATATTTAAAAATAAATTGATAAAAATAACTGAATTTTTTTATTTCTTATCATATAGTAAATAAATTCTTTATTATTTATGTTCCATTTACTTTAAATTAGAACAATCCGTAAAAAATCGAATAACCATTTATAACCTTGGATTTTGGCACTCGAACCCGGCCCATGTCCTAAATGCAACTAACCCGATCTCGGGTTTCCTTAATACACCTCCATCTCGCCCGCCGGCCGACCTCGCCGCCGTCGGTCTGACTCCGCCGTCCCCGGGAAACCTTAAACTCGCCGCCGCCGATCAACCCAGGTTCGCCCTTCTTGAATCGCATCCTCTTCTCACATACCCTGTCCTTCCACAAGCAGGTGTCAAACGCCTATTTCTTTACCCTCTCTTTTTGTTTCTTAGGAATTTTCACATTTTTTGTTTTGAGGATGCTGTTGGGGTTAGATCTACTTGAAGATGATTCTTTTGTATGAAGTGTTAGCTGCTTTATCTCTGCTTTTGGCTTATAATTGCTGGCAATGGCTTGTAAAACATACAATTGAAAACTTAGTTTGATGCATACATAGTTTTTTTTTTAGATTTATTATACATGAGACTGGTTACAACTCCGCCCCAAGCGCGGATAAAGAAGGATGGTTCTTGTCAGGAAGGGCACCCTGTAATTAAAACTTTTGTCATTTGTCATCACATGGATCCTACATTAGGATCCTATGTCCCCAACCTCATTTTGGGAGAAGGTAGAAGAAAATGAAGAAAAAGAGAACAAGTGGCTGATTTTTTCCTCATTTGTTTTGGACGTAGGTGATCAGCGTGCAATGTCGCATGTTATGTGGAATGATATGGGTTATGAATCAAACAAAGTAACCAGTTTCCGTGGAACCTTATGATAGAATCAATCCTTTGGTGACAAATTTGTGAATCCCCACTTCCATCTCAAAATGTTGCAGTGCATCTTCCTTCTCTCGGATTCTGGGTATTGCCCTCTTCTCCCACTTTATCATTTACAATCTATTTGGTTATGTTTGATTTTTGAGAAGACATATCAGAACGTAGGTATTACTGAAACACTTTTGCACAGTGTGATGCGATTGAAACAGTTATAATTTGAGCTTTCCTTCTTTGCTGCTAACAATTGTCAATCTTGCTCTACAAAATCCCAATTACTTCTGAAGGTCTAATGGAGTCTTCTATCGATTTGAGCCTACAACAGAAAAGAAAGGCTTCAGTTTGTACCATTTTTTGTCATCTTTTTGCATTCTATGTTATTTTTTCACTTTCTATCCGTACACGGTGCCAATGCTCTTTTGTGCGAATCGGGTTGGATGCCCTAGATTTCATAGCCCTTATTCATTGCTTTTTGCATGAAGTATTTTTCTTTGTTTAAAATAGAATGTAAAGTTCTGTAGTGCTGTATTATTATCATTCTTAGTATAGCTCTGTTGTTATTTGATCTAGCATAAACTGGATTTTTCATTTTAGGGAAGTGATATTAGAGAAGCAGCTCAGTACTCATCATGTGGATAGATCCATCTGTTTGTGGTTCTGGGAGCAGGTCATTGCCCGTGGTGATCCATCCAAGGTAAGCACACTTCATTTTAGCTATTTCAATCTTCCAGTTGTGTCACCAGTGAAGTGAAATTTTTAATGTGGCAATTTGAGGAAATCCTAGGGCTTTACATTTTTTTTAGAAAAAAAATAATTCACTTCTTTCTTTGGTTAATGTTCACTATATTCTTAATTTTATTCTGTAATAACTTTGTTTTTATTATATTGCATGCAGTTGCTTCCTGTGATTGCTTCACCTACACATTATCTCTTTCAAATTTTTCAAGAAGGAATCACATTTTTAGCTTGTGCACAAGCAGAAATGCCACCCCTGATGGGTATCGAGGTGTCAATTTTTTTCCTTTTTCTCCTCTATTTCCGCACTGAATTTCGTGGTTTTAGTGGATAGTTTTGACCCCTATGGCCTGCCATCTTTGAATGTGATCAAATGGCTAAATGATGTTCTAATGGGATCTACAAGTTTGCAAAATCACCCCACAAGCTATCCATCTTTATTGGTGGCTACTTTTAAGGATTCAATATTAAATTTTTTAGCTTTATGCTTTATGTCAAAACTTTCCATATCTACTGCCAATAATTATTTAATATAATTGATGATTAAGGCAATTGATTCAAGTTTTCTTTGTACCTTATCTTATTATGAAGGTGTTTTTTTTCAACTAAGGGTCTTATGTATTTGCCCACGATTTTCAGAGCATAAATCTACTTGTTCTTCGCTTTAGTTTCTAGCAGCATGTAAGTAACGATATGTTGATTGGAGTGCTGGTTTCAATTGTTACACAGTTCCTTTGCAGAGTGGCGGATGTTCTTTCTGAGTACTTCGGAGGTTTGAATGGGGATATAATTAAAGATAATTTTGTTATCGTTTACGAGGTTAGTTTGATTAATACTTGGTTATATTTTTCTTTGTATTAGCTGAATCGGTAGCCTAGTATATTCATTTTCAGTTTAAGCTGTGTCCTTTTTAGTTGTATAATTTTGCTGTAGTTGTATGAATGGTATGTGCATAAATAATGCCTTGCTAGCTGATGTATGCATTTTCACAAAATAATGTCAATTATTATTGTGTAGTTAATTATTGCAAACTAGTTAATTTCTGTGGTTTCTTTTGCAAAAAATGTATTTTTCTAACCAGTATAATAAGCGTTTTAGCGTCGGATTGCCATCTTATGCTTTATTGATCTTTTGCACTCCTTTTTGCTTCAACATAAAATAGCTATTATAGCATCAAAATGATGATGACCATTTTAGGATTTTTTAGTAGGTGGACTTAATGCTGGATTTTAGAATTCTTATTGCTCTTCTTGTCAATGTGTCTATACTGCTTAAAATTTCCACCTTATTAGTGATGTTCATGCGATTTTTGTGAATGATATCTACTTCTTTTTCAAATTTTGCGGATAACTATTCATTTCAATTATGCAGCTTTTGGATGAGATGATTGACAATGGTTTTCCTCTTACAACTGAACCAAACATCTTGAGGCAGATGATAGCCCCACCAAACATTGTTAGCAAAGTTTTAAGTGTGGTGACAGGTAATTCGTCAACCATGAGTAGCACCCTTCCCCGGGCCTCAGCATCAAATGTACCATGGCGGACAACTGAACTAAAACATGCGAATAATGAAGTTTATGTTGACTTACGTGAGAAAATGGATGCCACTGTGAGCAGGTATTATAAAAATTTCTTGTGTCTTTTCAATTTTCTTGCTCTCACAAGTTTTATTTATCCAAATGCATACTCAATGTATGTTCTGTTATCATGTCATTTATTTTTTGTCATGTGTGAAATAGTTCCAATTTAAGTGCTAAATTGAGGATAATTGCTGCCAATTATGCATTGCGTCAATCAAGTTTGGGATGTGGATTTTGTCATGAGAGAATGCTATTTAATTTATTTGTGTGTTGAAAGAATGCCCATGGAAAGTTTTTTTTATTTAAATTTTCTTAGGTACAGAAATAGTTAATCTCATGGTGAGGCAGGCAAATTCTATCCCGGGAAATCTATTTTCTCACTGGCCATCCAAGAGAGAGATCTTGTGAGGAGCAACACCTTATTGACATTTGCTTTTGTTTCATTAAAGATGACTTGTATTTTAATTTTTAGACATAGATACACAGTAGTTGCTTTAAACTTCATAAATGGAAGTCTATTTTAATTTCAGCTATCCGATCATAGCTCAAATATTAAAGCTGATCACCATTGTTTTTTGTTCTCTGTTTTGTTTCAGAGATGGGATTTTGACAAAATGCGAAATTCTAGGAGAAGTCCAAGTCAATTCTCACTTATCTGGACTCCCTGAGTTGACTCTATCTTTTGCTAATGCTTCAATTCTAAATGACGTGAGATTTCACCCTTGTGTACGATTCCGGCCATGGGAGACGCATCAAGTTCTGTCATTTGTTCCTCCTGATGGACAATTTACGCTCATGAGTTACAGGTCTTTATAATTTATTTTTCGTCCATGAAATTCCCTATATTTATTACCTTGTGAATCTCCCTCCATTGTCTAGCCATATTCATGTGAACTAAGCTTCCTCATCAAACAGGGTTAAGAAATTGATGAACACCCCACTTTATGTGAAGCCTCAGATGTCGTCAGATGCCGGAGCTTGTCGGATCAATTTGCTAGTAGGCATTCGAAATGATCCTGGGAAAACAATTGATGGCATATCTGTTCAGTTCCAGCTTCCACCTTGTGTTGCAAGCGCAGATGTGACTTCAAATTATGGAACAGTAGCTATTCTTGCCAATAAGGTTGTGAGTGATGATCATTGCTATTCAAACACCAGTCATTAAAAAGTGTATTGATACCAGTATTCTTTTAGCTATTAACTATTTTGCAAATCTTACCACTTGCAGGAATGCACCTGGTCAATTGGACGGATACCTAAGGATAAAACCCCGTGTCTCACTGGGACACTGTCACTTGATGCTGGTTTGGACCGATTGCATGTTTTAACTACATTTCAAGCAAGTTTCAGGATTATGGGTGTTGCTCTGTCGGGCCTACAAATTGATAAATTGGATGTGTTGAATGTGCCAAGTCGGCCATACAAAGGTTTTCGTGCTCTTACAGAAGCAGGGGAATACTTTATCAGGTCGTGAATGTGAGTATAAATATTTCCACAACTGTCCCGCCCGATATACTACTCCCAAACCACTTGTCCTTGCACCGATTTGAAGTATGTGAATGTGAAGTTTGTGCCACTGGCTCCTGCTATTTGACCTTCTGAAACATTCCCCAGGAGATGGGTGTTGCAGTGAGCTGGTGGGCAAATGCTGGTTGCCCTTTTCCTGATCCTATTTGATGGGTACGCATTGAATTTGAATGTTGATATCTCTACCATACGACTTGGTTTAATTTTGTTTAGTAAAGGACAAAGATTGGAGGATACGAAATAAAAAGCAAGTTCTTGGATGCTTATCTTTTGGGAGTTTCTGGTGATACTGAGAAACCTGTATAATTGGTTTATTATACCATCATATGAAGAAAGCAAAATACTACTCGTCTTACTGTTCCTGGTTGTTTGCCCATCTTCCTATCTAATTGCAATATCCAGATTTTTTGAGTAAACCAGTACTTATTTAAGAGTTAACGACTATTGTATCATGTGCTTATTTTGGTCAAAACGGAGATGTTCATTCGTTTGTCATTAATTACTGTTTGCCTGGCGACAGCCTACAGAGTTCATTTTCAGAGTTCAACTTGTCTCTATGTGAGCATCAAAAATACAAATCCTAATATTTGAAAAGCCATCAATGTAATTAAAAGGTTGGTTAACTAAAAAGTGGGTTTTGGAATATATAACCAATACAATCATAAAAAAGGGTTAATTTTTTTTATATTTAAATATTTGTCTCTAATATTTAAATATTTAATGAAAATAACATAAATAAAATGAGAACTTTAAGTTTTCAATTCAACATTAACGTAAAGTTCAACTCTTTTAAGATCTTAGGAATATACTCTCAAGGGATATTTAACGTAAGCATAAAATTCTAATTTTTGTCAAAAAATTTACGATCAAGTTGAGCCAAACAGAGTTAGACAAATATAGGCTTGCTTCATTTGAGATACGATTGAAATTCAACTTAAAATTTTTATTTAATTGAATTCAATTATCATAAAATTTGTGAGATTTTTAATTCAATCTAACTGAGCTAGAATTGTTGTTTTTTTTAATAAAAGAAGTGAAACTACTACAACAAACGAGCACAAGTTAAAACTTGTTTTATTAAAATTAGAGTTTGAAGATTTTAGTAAATCAGAGATTAGAAAGCATACGATGCAGTAGATAAAATCCGAGATGTCCCCACAGATTGGTTTTTCTCACAATTTGGAAAATAATTGATTTCCACAACTTAAAATCCTAAAGCAAAGCACCGGACCCCTTTTCTCTAAAGTTGCTTGCTAAGAGATTTAATTAACCGGCATTATTCTATTAGGGGGGATTTTATATATAGAAAATCCTATATATTTTCTAATACATACTTTCACCACAAATATAAGAAGTATTTGATAATAATTAAGATTAATTAGGTTGATTTCTTTAAATAGGAAAGTCCTAATAAATTTGGGATCTCCCCTAATATTGGGCATAATTAATACGTCCAACATCTCTCACTCGCAAAATATAAAGAGTAGCACGTCACCAACATATGGGTCATCTCAAATTTTCTCATTCATACATGAAATATGTAACAGTACTTTGTAGGCTTAATCATATGCAAAATAGATCATGCAACTTGTAAGAAAACTAATACAATAGGGCTACTACTATGCACCTATTAGGGATAATATAGGAGCTTTCAGGTATTCACTGTCCCTTGGACCATTAATGAAGTTTTAACAACCCTTATATATAAAATTACTTCACTCCTAGTGTTTATATTATAAAGCTCATTGTTGGTGCAATAATAGCCATGATTTAGATACGGTCAAATATTCTTTTTCACATTTGTATTCTTTTTTATGATTAAAATAATAATTTTCTCAGACAAATTCCTTGTCAATGAATCACTCATGGTTAAAGGTAGTAAGCTAAAGAAAATTATATAATTTTATCATCTCAAATATAATTAAAATTATAAAGATACAAGGAAACAAAGACTATCTTGAGGATCTTACACAGTGGGCAAACATGGATCATTTCCATGCTATCCTCGTATTGAAAAACCATATACAATATGAATTACATGTTATAGTGAATTCTATACTAAAAAATGCTTTCTGGATTGTCTTTAGTTCATCATTTTCTGAAGATTGAACCATTTCATCTTCCCCTTGAAGCACTAAAGCTTTTATCTCAATATCAAAATGACGATGAGGGATAGGGGTACACTCACTACGACATAATGGTCATATTTGAAGAATTTGAATATTCCTCTCGCTCCCATTGGGATGATATTCCTTGTGATCATCATTAGCATGTAGAATAAGTTGAAGTAGAGCATTGTTAACACCAGATTCATCAATCTCAAAAAGATCTAAATTTGAATTTATATTACCTCTATGTGGAAAATCATTCTCTAAAAAAGTGACATCTTGTGATTTTTAATTCAGAAATACTTCCATCTACTTGTTCACTAATGAACACGTACCTTTTAGAGTATTTAAGATATTGAATAAAGATATGTTTGTTACCTTTAGAACCCAACTTGCCAAATTTACTAGAAGAATCATGAAACAAACAGTAAACCCCTAGAAGTAAGATGAAACTTTCGCCCAATCCATAATTCATAAGGGGTAGAAGATACTGATTTGGAAGGCACTCAATTAAGTATATAGGCAATCGTTAACAAAACATCACTCTAGAAGGAAATTGGGAGATTAACTTCTGCCATCATAGACCTAACCATATCTAAAAGGGTTTTATTATGTCGCTTAGTAACACCATTTTATTGTGGCATATAAGAAACAGAAAATTGTCTACCAATTCCCTTATCTTCACCCCATTCTTAGAATTGATCAAAAAGACTCTCTACTTTTATCAGTTCACAAGACTTTGATTTTAGTGCCATATGTTGGAACATTAAGAACTAGAAGCTTGAGTCTGAGAAGATTCAACCATAAAAACATCTTTGGAGGTCTTAACAGCCTCAAGGTGCTTTATTTTCTAATTCAATATGGTGTGAAACTTCATCAAAAGTTATAATGCTTTCATTGTTGAGTAAATTTAATTTCATAGTCTCCCATGAATGAGACAATGACCGAATTATTGATTGGACTATTTGTTCATCAGAAAAAAACATGTCTAGCGGTTTTATACTCTCTGATTAAATTCCTCATGTCCCTAAAATGCTATCTCATAATAATATTACACCACTTCTTATAGGCATCGAATTTAATTCATCAACCATCTCAAGTTATTGGGAGAAGTACTACTAATTTATCTTTAAAAGCAATCCATAAAGAATGAGCAGTGTCATATTCTTAAAACTTACACAACAAATTATTTTACATTGTGCTCAATAGTGTAATTCAAGTAGTGTTATTCTTAGACTTCTAGGTAGTATATGCCTCTAAGTTCCTTCTATGTTGTGTAAAAGTCCCAATGGCACTAAAAACAGGAAGTTGCACAACATGAGTAATATCCTCAAATACTTCCATGTCTTGTAGGATTAGTTAAACCTTTCAGTGTTAGATATCATAATTCTCTTCGCCGGTCAACTTTTCCCTGTTATTCAAATCAATAACCATTTGTTTGGAAACAACTATTAGTGAATTTCAAAGATATAATAAAAAATTATAATTATTACCAACACAAGAATTATGTATTAAATTAATAATTAAGATAACATAAAATTCATTATGTGGTGTATATCGAATGTTGAGCGGTATTCGTAATCAAAATACTTAACTCACACAATTAATTAATTTTAACATTAATAAAATTTTATACATAATTAAAAAATATGATTTTAAATAAATACTCTCTAATCAGGAGCTCTTATGGACCAAAAGTGGTCCAACGTACATAATTAATTAAATAAAAATGCATGTTGAGCCTAAAATTATTAAATATTAACCGCCCATAAAAGGTTATAATAAAACCTTAATACCCATTATAATTAATCTAAAATGATAAAAAATAAAGGGATCAAATTAGCATTAATTAGACTTTAAAACAAGTCTTTATTCAAATAAAATCAAACTTGAGTCAGTTCAAGTTGTATTTTTAATCGAGTCTGATGTGCCGGAGATGACTAACCTGATCACATAGGCAAATGGTAATTGACCAGACTTTTAATGAGTCAATTTTTGGAACTAGACAGGACAAAGTCAAAATAGTGGAGTTACCGACTCTCTCCCACTCACTTTCCTAATATCTCATGAATTCGGGTAGTGGAGTGCGGGGAGTCGACCTCATCGAAACTCCGGCGAGGTCGCTGGCGACCATCGGCCGGCGGCGAAGCGACGGGGAGGTCGGGAGGGAGCTCTCCAACGTCTTGGCCAACATGCACGAGGAGTAGAGAAGCTCAGGCGATCGCATTTGGACGGAACGAGTCACGGTTGTGGATAGCTCTCGCTGGAGTTGTCCCGCTGGCGGCGGGGTGAGCAAGGCAAGGGCAAGGTCGTCGATGTCTGTTGAGGTGGAACAAGCCAGGAGGTCCAGATTAAGAAGCGAACCTTGCGTCGGATTATATCGACGATGTTCTGATAGGTTGATTATTCTCACAATACGGAGAATTCTTCGCTTCCTGCTCTTAAATTCCTAAAGTCAAGCACCAAAATCACTTTTCTCCAACGTCTCTCTCCTCGACATTTAATTGACTATACTCCACTAGAGAGGTCTTAATTATAAAAAGCCTGTTTACAAATAAAATAAGTATTTAATAAAAATAAATTTAATTAGTTCAATTTTTTAAATAAAAAAATCCTAATAAATTTGAGATCTCCCTTAATATTGGGCTTAATTAAGAAGTTTTTCCCGGCAAGTTAGGCTCTATTAAGAAGGTTTTTTTCAAAAATAAAAAATAAAGCCAATTTATTTAGTTCTAACTTCAAGTCGTCAATCAAGCTCTGAAAGGGTAGGGGTTTGGTGGAAATCCTGAGTCACCTCACCTCACCTGGCGTGAGGGTAGTGAGAAAACAATATTTTGATGTCAACCTGCAACCCACCGAAGAAGAACAGCCACCGCCGCCGGAAGTTAACGCCCGTTAACCACCGCCGCCTGCCGATCCATGTTGTCAAAGATCCGCCATTGCCATCTTCTACTCCTCACCACTGGAGCTCCAAAGACGACTCCTTTACACCTTCCCCACCCCATGACCATTGCCTGCTCTTGATCCATGAAGAAGCCCACGAAAACGACGATGCCACAATGGTGGCTCCTTCTCCTTTCCACCTTTCTCGCTTCCCTTCTCCTCTTCCACTCCTTCACGGCCACCACTCATCCCAGCTTCTCTCACAGCCGGCGACGGCGGCGGCGGCGGTGGAGGTGGGTTCGCTGGGCATCCGCCGAGGCCGCCCCGGCTGGCGTACTTGATTTCTGGGTCGAAGGGGAGCTCGCAGCAACTCCGGCGGGCGCTTCGGACGGTGTACCATCCATCCATTGAATTTCTACCTGCTGCATCTGGACAGGGAGGTGCCGGAGGTGGAGCAGGCGGAGCTGGCCCGGTTTGTGAGGTTCGAGGCGGCGTTTGTGAAGTTTTATAATGGGAGGGTTGTGGGGAATGCCGATTTGGTGACATACAAGGGGTCGACCATGGCGGCGAGCACGCTTCACGCTGATGCTATCCTGTTGAAGCTGGGGAAGCCATGGGACTGGTTCATCAATCTTTGCTCCTCTGATTATCCCCTCATGCCTCAAGGACGGTTGGTTTCTTGCAACAAAGCTTTTGATTTGAATTTCTTTGCTTTTTTTGTGTGCCTGCAAAGTTCTCATCTTTTATTCCCCTCTCCTAGGGTTTGTTTGATCAGTTCATGGCCCAGATCGAGAATTGATGAGTGATATGAGCTGCATGAGTAAAAGTTATTGATTTGATGGATGAGTAGTGATGCCATTATTGGAAAAAAAGCCGTTTGTGTGTAAATTGTTTCATTGTAATTTTTTTTATATTTACCTTTCTAAAACGTACATCCTATAGGCTAGCTGGATCTTGAAATTCCCCCATCTTTTCTGTTTGTTTATTGTTGTTTAATCTTAATCCTTTGGAATTTTATCGTTTCCTAATTCTCCAGACAGATCATTTAAATGATGTGAACTGCATTTTTGAAGCCATCTCTCATCGATTAATGTATTTGTTTTCACCAATTCATGTTATGGATTGAAGATGCCTTCACTATCGATATGAAATGTAGCTTTGTAAATTCAATTCACTAAAATCAACGATCTGTTAGTAAAGTCTTTGATACGCACTCCTGATAATTGCTATCCTGGGTCCCTTGCTGAAACCAATTAATGTTTTCTGGTCAAATATTTTCTAATTTTGTATTTTTGTTATCTTATTCCTGTTCTTTCTCTTAACCAGGCTTTCTGCACGTTTTTTCATACTTGCCAAGGGATCTGAACTTTATTGAACACACAAGCAAGATGCCATGGAAATTGTAAGTGTTCATCCTGCATACACATGCTTGTTCGAGTGATTTTTAGCTGTTGCTCTGATGATAGACAAACATCTATGCTTCAAATGTTGTTGTAACACTTTCTTTGAGGACTCACCGAGCAAGGCCCATAATCGTTGACCTAGTGCTTGCTATATGGTTCCAATAAATCCACTGTATTTGGACAAAAGAAAGAAGGTTTGTGCCAGCATCTTTCAAGGTTTTCACTCCTGAGAGTTGAACCAGCTTAATTGAGCCGCAGCTCTGCCTCCATGTAACTCTAAACCTTTTTAAACTCTGAACGATAGGAAATGCTTGGGTGGTTTTAAGCCGGCAATTCCTGGAATTCTGCATATGGGGTTATGACAATCTTCCTCGACAGCAACCACTTGTCTTCTCATGATTGTCACTTCCATAGTGTGATATGCAACTCCAAGGATTTTCAGATCTCTACCATAAACCATGACCTGCACTACGTACGGTGGCATAACCCGCCTAGGCAGCACCCGATCAACTTGAACACTTCACATTTTGATGGAATGTTTGGTAGGGTGGTTCCCTTTGCTCGTAAGTTCACAAGGAATACTCCCGTTTTGGACATAATTGGTAGGGAATTACTGGGGAATGCTGGCAGTAAGTTCACACCAGGTGGTTGGTATACTGGGAGTTCTCGGCTCGGAAGAGATCCCTGTGACTCTTTTGGTAATCCAGAGGTGATCAAACCCACAACAAATTCAAAGAGGCTAGAAAGGTTGCTGTTGGAATTCCTTGATCCTGAAAAGTTCAGAGCAGAGCAGTGCTCCTAGTTGAAGATGAAGTGTTTCAAGTTTGCACCTGTTTGGTCACATTAAATTGCTCATTTCCTTTCTAGTTGAGGCTGTAGATACATTTGTTTACTGTTTTATTAACTTGGAGATGTTGCTTTTATGCCAATGTGTGGAAATTTTGTAAGAGTTTGGCGAGAGGCTTATCAAGAAGAAATTAGCCATTGCTCTTATCTTTAGTTGTAGTTAACCTGTCGGCTTTTAGCTAGTAGCCAGAAAAGTGAAGAAATATATACTCTTGTAGTTGAGTGTTCATCATACTGAACAGTTGTGGCTCTTCCACCACGCAGTGAAGTATTTAAATTGGGTGTTTTGCTCATTTCTACACTAATATATTTGCATTGCGCGTTGGTCTCATATATTGGCCAAGATTGATGATCATTCTTCGTGCCTTTGTTGAGTTGTTTGTATTATTATCCCAGAATTTAATTTATGTTTTACATGGATGAGTTTTGTTGAATTTAATTTGACTGGACTATAAAAATTGTCATGTAAGCATGATCTATATGGCTAATTTAACGAGTCGATTAAAATTCAACGTAGAGAAAATGGGTAAAATTTTAGAGTGTGCATAGCATTACTTTTTCTGTATGTAGTTGCTCACTCTCGAATTCATTGAAAAATAAACTACACCGTTACGTTTCTTAAGTCTAGTTTATCATCTTCATACTCGAAGCACACAATGACACTTACTGGTAATGAATAACCTGCTTGAAGCATGAAATTTTGTCGAGCACATAGCAATGCGGGCCCCTTTTTCAACCAACTCGGGCACGAACTAGCCCGGCTCGATGGTTTATTTATTAAAATGAAAAAAAATCAGAACTTGCAATCTGTACAAACTATTAACTCATTTTCACCATTACCCATGTTTTTTAATTAATTTATTTATTGAGATAATAGGATATAGATAAATAATAAACATTATATATATATATATATGTATTTTGAAAAAAAAATGTCCCGGTTGGTCTCTTTTAGGCGAGCTGACCCAAGTCCTATAATAGTACTCCAGGGCACCTCAACGGCCGCCTCATTCCGAACCTTCTGGACACTTCATAGTCCTTCATGGGCTAGTAGTGTAAGTGGTAAAATCTTTTGTTGCTGTGAATGTCCTATCGTATGTGAATCTTTGTCGTGTTTTGGCTGTTGTATGTGACTTATATGGCGTTGATCTGAATCTTTATCTTATTTAGTAGGCGTTGATGAGGGTTGATTGATGCTATTGTATATTTCAGTGATCTAAATCTTAATCTTAATTTGTGTTTTACACGTGAACAACACGATTTGGTAGTGTATAGAGCAATGATTTAAATGTTAATGTTATTTGATGGTGTATATGTTAGCTTTACTCTGCTCTTTTTCGTTAGTGCCTGTAAGTCTCCGTCGCTATTCAGCCTTGATTGCTGGCTGATCGATTCCAATAATAATATGGTATTTGGTGCTCTAGATATCAATGATCTTCGTGCCTGAAAGTTTAAGAGTTTGATGTTTTTAGATAGAATTAATTCTTTTACTTCATGTAACGGCGTTTAACTCTGTAGTTTATACTTTGTTTGAATTATTGTTGGGATTAACCAAACAAACCAAATATAAATCTTTTATTTCAATATATAAGGATGAGAAGTATAAAATAAATAGAGAGATTAGACAAGATAATTTTATATAAAAAAACCCAAATTTAAGGAAAAGCCCACCTAGCAAACGGTCAAATCAAATTTATTATTTCACAATTTTGATACAGTACATATCTACAGGAAAATAAACTCTCCAATACCAATTTACTGTATTTTATATAAAATTGGTATTACAGTAACAGAAAATAATAAAAGAAGAATATTATATATTAAGAACTTGGGAAAGTTATCATTAACTATTGCAATCGAATTTTAATAAAACATAAATCTTTATTCAATCCACACAATTTTCTTTCTTCCTTCGTAGCAGCAATTATTCTTTAAAACCCAAAAACCAAAAAACAAAGAAGAAAAGCATGGTACGATGATTTTATTCCTTTCAACTTACAAGCAAAATCTTAGTTTTTTTCCAAAATAGTATTGTAAGTACATGTATTTATGGAAGAGGGATAACTCAACAAACCTCCCCTTCCCGACTCCAAGAAATACCTCTAGCCAGTATGGGAAGCTCCACCCATGCCTACTCCGTTCCTGCAGTGACACAATTTTAGTCATCATGTCTGAAATATTCCTTTCAGTATGAATTTTTGTTAGCTTAAAAGATTTATTTTCCAACACATATCTTATTGAGTGATATCTCACGTCAATGTGTTTGCTCTTTGAATAAAAACTTGAATTCTTACTCATGTGAATTGTACTTTGGCTATCACAATGCACAATATATCTCTCCTGTTTAATGTCAATTTTATTCACAAATCTCTTCGTCCATAGCATCTCCTTACAAGTTTTTGTAGCAGCAATAAATTCTGCGTCAGTTGTGGATAATGCAACATATTTTTGTAACCTAGACAACCAAGACACAACCCCACTAACAAAATTAACAACAAACCCAGATGTAGACCTTCTTGTCTCCAAGTCACCTACCATGTGCATCGATGTAGCTAACTATAAAAGTTTATCACTTCCAAAACATAAACACATTTTGGATATACCTCTCAAGTACCTCATTATCCATTTAACTACTTGTCAATGTTCTTTACTCGAATTTGCTAAATGTCTGCTAACCATTCCAACTACATATACTATATCCGGCCTTGTACAAACCATAGCATACATCAAACTACCAACTGCAGAAGCATAAGAAACCTTTCTCATTTCCTTCATCTCCATTTCACTTAAGTCACTTTTCTTCAACTTAAAGTGACTCCCAAGTGGAACTACAACCGGCTTTCCATCTTTCATGTTGAATTTTTTAAATACCTTTTCTATGTACTTTTCCTATAACACCTAAAGCTTTCTAGCTCCCTTGTCACGTTGAATAGACATCCCCAAGATTTGCTTTGCCGTTCCCAAATCCTTCATTATAAAGGATTTATTCAAGTTCTTCTTTAAACTTGCAATTTTGGCTCTATCATGTCCTACAATTAACATGTCATCTACATAAAGCAACAAAATAATAAAGTCACCATCATCAAACCTCTTTATAAACACACAGTGATCTGAATACCCATTCTTTTCCATAAAAGAATCAAACTTTTTGTACCACTCTCTAGAAACTTGCTTCAAACAATACAAACTTTTTTTCAATCTACATATCATATGTTCCTTTCCTCTGACTTCAAAACCCTCTGGTTACTCTATGTATATGGTCTCCTCAAGATCACCATAAAGAAAGGTCATCTTCACATCTAACTATTCAACTTTCGAGTCCAAAGTAGCAACTAAAGCCAGAACAATTCTAATAGAAGATATTTTAACAAAAGGAGAAAAAATTTTATCGAAATCAATACCTTTCTTCTGTCCGAAGCTCTTCACCACCAACCTTGCCTTGTACATTGGTTGTGTGTTGTTTTCTTTATATTTGATCCTATAAACTCATTTGTTCCTCAATACGCTCTTCCCCTTAGGAAGATCAACTAACTCATAGTTATGATTATCATGTAAAGATTTCATCTCATCTTACATTGCCTTCAACCACTTCTCATTTTTTACATGAGCTTTGACCTCACTGAAATTTTCTGGTTCTCCACATTCAGTAATTGTCACATATTCTGATGATGGATATCTTTTTGATGAAACTAGTTCATGAGCTGATCTCCTCACATTAGTTGGTTGCCTTTGATCAGAATCTCCATGTCCTGTCCAACATCATTAACCAATTCATTAGAAATATCATCAGACAATACATCTTCACCCTCATCATCACTAGGTGAGGAAATAATTATGTTATCTTGAGCCGCCTCTTCACTTCTAATTGAGGTTGAAGGTTCTTTTATCCCTTTAAAGTTTTCCTGAGATTTTGTTTGAGAAACTTCTACATTGCCAAAGTCCTCAACTATTTGATCCTCCCCGAAAACTACATCTCTGTTTTGAATCAGTTTTCTATTCTTAGGATCCCAAAGTTTACATCCAAACTTATCATCACCACATCCCAGAAAAATACATTCCAGGGCTCTACAGTTAAGCTTATCCCTTTGCTCCTTTGGCACATGCGCAAAGGCTTTACAACCAAAGACTCTCAAATGAGAATAACTAACCTTTTTGTCACTCCAAACCCTTTCTAGTATGTCACTGTCTAGGGCATGTGTGGGAGATCTGTTGATCAAATAACAAGTTGTACTCATGGCCTCACCCCAGAAGCTTTTAGGCAACTTAGCTGAAGACAACATACTCCTAACCCTCTTAGAGATGGTCTTATTCATCCTTTCAGTCACTTCATTATGTTGAGGAATATAAGGAACCATCTTCTCATGCCTAATCTCATGCTTGCTACAATATTCATTAAATTCAACAGAACAATATTCACCATCATTATCACTTTTAAGGCATTTTAATGGTTTACCGATTTCTCTTTCAATCAATACATGAAAATTCTTAAAAATGCAAAAAATATCACTTTTATTTTTCATGTCATAAGCGCACACCTTCCTAGAAGGATCATTAATACAAGTAACAAAATAAATAAAACCACCAAGAGATCTTACCTCTATAAGCCCACACACATCAGAGTGTACCGACTCAAGAACTTCTAACTTTCTTGTACTTGTGCTTGCAAAGGATATCATACGTTGTTTTCCGACCAAACAGTGGTCACAAGGACTACTTGTGATATCCTTGACCTTGAGAAGGGGATTTAATTTCTTCAAAGTCTCTAATCCTTTCTCACTCATGCGTCCCAATTGATGATGTCACAAATTAGCAGTAGAATCAAATGAGGAGATATTAACCTCCCTTCAAACTAGACTCGTCCCAGTCATGTACAAACTGCAATACTTCTTCCCTTTAGCAATAACAAGAGAACTTTTCACAAGTTTCCACACACTTTGTACAAATTGTGAACCAAATCCTTCATCATCAAGCATTTCGATTGAATATATCTGACATTTTTAAGCACCAATCTGTAACTTGTGTTTATTACTATATGCACATATCCAAGTCCTATAATTTTGGAAGTATCACTATTTCTCATCTTTACTATACCCAAATCTAAAGATTTATAGGTAGTAAAGAAATTTCTGCTTGGAGTTGCATGAAATGATGCTCCCAAGTCAATTACCCAACTACCATCACAATGAGCCGTCAAATAATCATTCTCACAATCAGAAAGAATCACCATGCCATTATGTACAACATTAGTATTCGTTTCTCCTTGATCATTGTTGTCCTTATTTTTCAAGTCTTTCTTGAATTTTCAATAATCCTTCTTTATATGACCTGTTTTGTCACAATAATAACACTTCAAGTGTTTTCCTTGACTCTTGTCCCTTCTGTTTGTGTCTCTATTTCTTGATCTACCTTTTGCCTCTTCTGACACTAATGCATGAAACCCTGAAGCTGGTAGAGATTTTTTCTCATCTCCTCGTTCAGTAAACTGTTTGTTACCATGTCCATTATTAGTTTTCCATCTGAAGCAGCATTGCTCAAAGATATCACCAATGTTTCCCAACTCTCTGGCAAAGTGTTGAGGAGCAGGATAGTTTATCCTTCCTAATCTAGAGTCACCTGCATTCTAACAAGTTGAATAATAATACTCTTTATCTCATTAAGATGCTCACTTATGTCAGTTCCATCCTTATACCTCAAATTCACCTATTTCCTTATCAAAAGGGTCTTATTGCCAACAATATTCCTCTCAAAAACTTCTTGGAGTTTATCCCATATTGCTTTTGAGGACGTCAATTCAGAAATATTATGATACACAACTTCATCTACCTATTGTCTTAAACAGGTCATAACCTTCCTATCCAACTTATTCCAACCATTTTCAGTCACCTCTGCTAGTGATGGGTTCATATAAATTCTTGGAATATAGATGATCAATTATCTTTCCTTTTCAATAGTGTCAGTTACTTGGCCCTTTAAGAGATATCATCTTAACATACTTTCCATCAGCCATCTTATTGAAATATAAATCAAACACGCCAACTAAACTCTTAGAAATTTTGCCGAACACCTAGTGGGCATCAAATATCAATAACAAAAACTTGCAATATCCAAACCAAATAACCTGGCTCTGATACCACTTGTTGGGATTACCCAAACAAACCAAATATAAATCTCCTATTTCAACACATAAGTACCAAACAATTAGAGAGCTTAGACAAGATAATTTTACGTGAAAACCCCCTAATTTAAGGTGGAAACCATGGGGCAAATGGTCAGATTAAGTGTACTATATCACAATTTTGATATAATATAGATCCACAAGAGAACAAACTCTCCAATACTAATTTATTGTATTTTTTATAAAATTAGTATAAAGTCGTAGAAGATAATAAATGAAGAATATTATATATTAAGATATTTGGCAAAGTTATTATTGAGAATTGCAATCGAATCTCAACAAAATATTCACTTTTCTTCAATCAATATAATTTCTTTCTCCCTTCGTAGCAATAGTTATTCTCAAAAACCAAAAATCAAAAAAACAAAGAAGGAAAACATTATAAGTTGCTTTTTATTCTTTTCAACTAACAAAATTTATAAAATCTTAATTTTTGCCTAAAACAATACAGAGGAGGGACAACCCAACAATTGTGGCATGATTGCTCGATGATACCCCTTCAGTTCATTATGAGAGACGCTGGCATATGAATGATCTCATGTAACTGTTTTCTCGCACTCAAAAGTGAGATCTTGGGCTCTAAGATGTTATATACATCATGAGGTTATACTTGACATTTATGATGTTTTTGATTAATCGGTTCCCGATTCTTCTTTTTCTATATTTGTTCTACGTAAAATTTCTACGGCTTTTGTTCTTTTCATTTTCTCTCTGCATCATTGTTTCTAATACTGTACTTGAAGAAAACGCCGTGCAGTCGTCTTTGTACCTATCAGTCACCTTGATGCGTGGAAATGGAAACGGAAAATGAAATGAGAAAAAGTGAAATATTCTGTCAACATTGGGATTAGAATCCCGCACTACTTACTCTTTATGCATCCAATTGGAGATTAAAGCACTTCGTTTGCTTCAGAAGTTCAAATTAGCTGCTTATACAAGTAAGACAACCGAGTCTCGTTTAGTGAGGAGAAAGAGAGACATAAAACACCCTCTTATTCCCGGTTGCATATAGTATGGTAGAGGTTGGAAAAAATGCAACTTCCTAATTCCTACCCATGAGAATATAGTTAAGTCCTTCCTATAAAACCAATTAAGCTAGAGAAATGAATGCTTGCATTCTAACTAGTCGAAGGAGGAAAAGAGAAATTGGGATGACTATGGTAATTAGATACTAAATAAAATCTTTTGCAGGAACGAGGCAAGATGATGACCATCTTATTTTCTGACCGGAACGCTGCATATATTCGAATCAACCAAAAATGTTCATTTTCCTACCTCAAATGTAATTGACCTCTCTCTCTCTCTCTCTCTCTCTCTCTCTCTCTCTCTTTCCCATTGATGTCATTGAAATACTTTGAAGCATGGATGGAAATGGGTAGGCTGGTAATGTATAGAAAATTTTCCTGTCATAACCAAGCATTAAAATATTTAGTGATATTGATCATTGAACCATTTTGTTTCATCATACTAAAGATTTATGAGGAGTAATCCTCTGCCACTGTTTTGCTTTATTTGCAGAAGCTGTTGAAAAATGCGGTCAAGAGTCTTCCATCCCCGCGAAATGGCACACACACTTAAAAAAAACTATGGACATATTTATTTGACTTGGGACCTCTTTGTGTTGATTATGTAAATGTCACATTTATATTCCATTCCGTAATTGTTTTATATATTAGGATAATATTCAAGTATGTGCATATTTAGAGGACTGAGAGTTACATATTTATTTGTGTATAATAATATACATGAGCATCATGTACATGCAAGAACATGAGTGGAAATTATCCTTTTCAACGTCCTGGTAAAATTTAAAAGACGTGACTCTTTATCACTTTGTCAGTTTCTTTTAGGCTAGTGATGTTTCCTGTTGATTAAATTGATAATTCTAATAATTCTAAGAAAGTTACTAGAAGTTATAATTAGTTTTCTATTATTTGATGTAGAAATAAGTACCCAAATCACTAAGATTATCAATTTTATCCCTAAAAAGTATCATTAGACTTTCTTTTCAAGTACTATGTTTATTTTATCTACTCTTTCCTTGCAGATGAAACATAATATTAACAAAATTTAACGTGGAATCAACTCGAAATTAATTCCAACCAAACTTGCTTAGAGCCATGTAAATAAAAGAGACGTTGATAATGTTGATCAATAGTGTGAAGTACTTAGAATTTTATGAAGTTTATGCCTTAAGCTATTACTTAATTGATACAAAATGGAGATAAATGTTAATGGCCATCACACTTGAGATCTAATGTAAATTAATATAAGTAGCTAGATTTACTTTCTCCATGCAAAGAAAAAGAGAAAACAGATCAGACAAGGAAAAAGAAAAGTGGGGTTGCATGACTTGTGACTGTGCCCATCTATATTCGACTAATTAGCTAACCTTCTTCATTGGGTTGCATGGCCATGGCTGCCTCCCCAATCCCACTTTCCTTTGTCTTTTTCTTTTCTTTCCCACCACTTTTTTCATAACACTGCATGCCAGAGTATCAAAGAAGCTTACAAGCAAATAAACTCCAAGCCTGCTACAAGGTAGAGAAGAAAAAGAAGATCAAGAAAGAAGGGATGGAAGATCTAGCTATGATCAAGCTTCTCCTTTTTTACATGCATCCACTCCAATCTCTTTCGGTTCCTCTCATTCTGATTTTCCAGTAGATGTGATTCTCCACCTCCTTCAAACTAGCCCACCATCTAACTTTCCAAGCCAAAAGCACAAAGATCAAATCTCACCATGGATTTTACATCTCCTCCTCTCTACCTAGATCCATCACTAGCCAACTGGGAGCAGGTAATTAGTTAAGCTTTTCCTTGATCTTCTCTTTCCTTTCTTCTCACACAAACACACACGCAAGTAGAAGCAAATCAAAAGGAAGTCAACTTCCCACTCTTTATGAAGAATTTCTCTGAATATAATTTTTACACTAGCTGTAAGGCTTCACAATCGAAAATTTGTCAAAAGTTCGAAGATAGTCCCTAAAAACATTTTCTGTCTCTAAACATTTATTTTTTCGATCTTAATATTGCTAATATCATTATTTCATAAACTTTACGTTTCCCAATATTGCATCACCTCGACAGCAAAACCAGCAACAAGGAGACCATGGCAGTCTACCACATCTTCCACCACCACGAGTAATAACAACCCCAGCGCCGGCACTGCTGATCCGGCCGGGCTCCATCCCCGGCAGGGCTGATCTTGCCAGGATTACAACACCAGAGGGGAGGTTGAAGTGCCCCAGGTGTGATTCCACCCACACCAAATTCTGCTACTACAACAACTACAGCCTCTCCCAGCCCCGCCACTTTTGCAAGACATGCCGCCGGTACTGGACCAGAGGCGGCGTCCTTCGCAACGTCCCCATCGGTGGCGGCTGCCGGAAAACTACCAAAAGAAGCAAATGCAGTAGCTCGAAGCCGTCCGCTGCTATAACTAGTTTTATTCCCTCCACTGATTGCTATCTGAGCACAAGTAGTAGTAGTGCTCCTAAGTTCATGGCTGGTTTGCACCATATTGTTGGAGGTCATTATGGTGTGCCTGGTCCTATTGGTCTGAGCTATGGAGGATCATCGGAACATCACATGGAAGTCCGTATGGGGACAAGCCCAAGTGGTGGAGAGGGAAGCATCTTGCCAATTGGATTCATAGATGCTCAATGGAGATCAGTAAGACCACCACAAGTGACTCCACCACCACATCAGTTTCCATTCTTGACAGGGTTAGGGACAAGAGTAGGTTATATCCATCCATCTGTAGAAGGTGGGAGTTCTGATGATCAGACGAGAATTACTAAGCCAATTACAAGTTCAAGTGGTGTGATTGATACTCAGATGGTGCCAGGGAAAATGGAAGATCAGAGGTTGAACACTGGTAGAAGCTTTACGGGCCTGTCTGGGGATCAGGATGAAGATCAGTACTGGGGTGCTAGAAATGCATGGACTGCAGATCTTTCTGCTGGTTTTTCATCCTCTTCTACCACCAATATGCTTTGAGAAAAACTTCTTAGAATTATGACTTGCTAAAAAGTTTGTTTTTAGGCAAGCTGCGTGCATCCACTTGATTTCTTGGGTATGCTTGAATAAATACATTGATTAATTTCCAACAACTTAGAGTAGATGAAAATACTCAGGATGGATCGAAGTGGATACTAAAATATTTGAAGTTTAGTTACCACAGCTACCTGAAAATGTTAAACTATTATTATTGTTTTAATTTAGAGCTTCGGTTTAGCACAGCTTCGATATGGATGACATTTTCTTTAGTTTTGGGGAAATTCCATAGAATAAGACAGCCATGAAGTCTAAAATTCAGGTATCTAGTCATAAATCGAACAACGTACTGATCATCACATGGTAAGCTTCCAGTTGGTTTTATTGTTTTGGCTACATTGTTGGGCGGTGGGTAATATGTTAATAGAGACAGCTCGTTTAGAACATATATAGCTGTAATAGTTGGTTAATTGGGTTTGGTTTTTAAAAGCATCGTTGAGTGATGTTTGTTGCCTAATGAATGGCGATTAAGAGACCGAGTTTGGATATATTGGAAAAATTTTGTGTGGTTTCTTTATTCTTAACCTTAATTTGAATGTTCTCTGGTACTGCTGATTATGTTCTTGACTTTAATGTTGTATAGGCTGATTATATTCCTCTTGTGATCAACATTTAATCTCACGAATTGGAGGTCATAAGCTAGCTTGATTAAAAAGTGTGGATTATGGGTCTTCATGGATCAGATAGCTATGGATAATATTAATGGTCGGGAACAAATTATATTTTGTGGTAATAATCAAATTCCGTTGTGCATGAATACTGAATACAGTGATATCGAATAATTTGTACTAAACAGCGAAGAAAGCCATATTCCTTTTAGCTCGTAAGAGGAGGAATTATGAGAAATAAGATGTGGGGGTACATGATGAATGTAACCTTGTATGAGCTAGAAATGACTTTTGCTTAGACAATGAAATAACAAAGCAGGGGACAGATAAAGCAAAGTTTCACAGTACGTAGCAGTCTTCGTGCTAGAAGCCAGAACCCATCTCAGTAGGTCGGTCGGATCCAAACAATAATTCTGCCAAAAGGTTTGAGCAAAACCCTGCAGGGGTTGCTTTGGGAAGAAAAAACCAAAAATAACCTATTAGATGTTAATAAAATTAATTAGAACTAAAATAAGAATAAAAAATACCTGAATCTACCTAGGATGTCTAAATCTTAAATGTCTTTCAAGTTTCCTATTATCAAAGTTTGATTATAGAACTAAACATATTTTTATGATCTATCTCTATCTAATTCTGTAAAATAATATCATTTTTTAACTTTTAAATTTATACGTTTGTATCTTTATATAGAAAAAAATAATAATTATCATTCTTTTACTTATAAGGATACGTATATATCTACACGTAGATTTACATGAAATATATTAAATACATTTATTTAGATTTAGATAAGGCACACCATTATAGATATCTCTATCATACACGCTAATAAAACCCTTCAACGGCAACAAGAAAATTGAAATCCCAATATATTTATGGTGATCTCCAAATCTCCAAGAGATGAGATGCGTATCTTTTGAATGAAGAGAGACAGATGTGTATCGTGTTACAGTAAAGGCAACCTCCATTCTTCAATGAGCAAACTGTGCGCGGAATTCCATGCATGAAAACTGTTTAAGTAGATCCTCTTTTTCCTTCTCGCCTGGGCGTGTCATTGTCTTCTTCTTTGCTTTTTATCTGAAACGTCTCTTTCTACGTGTGGGTAAAAGGAACGTCCGAACAGCTTTTTTGATAGAACTTCAAACGAGCTGCAGTTGAAGACAGGAAAGAAAAGAAAATCTATCATACACTATGGAGATCATACTTGGGCCAAATTCATGCCAAATAACATGGGAACTTACACCGAGCGAGAAGAGAATTTGATTCAATTTGCTATTTATAGTTTACAGTTTATAGCCATACATAAAATTTGATTCAATCCAACAAACAACGTAGGAACTTACCCGGAGGGGGAAGCGATCTTCCACTCCCTCCTCATATGATATAATACAAAGCCCTCACCTCATCAAACTGCCAAAATAAAAACCAATCATTCACGAATTAGATAAGTTTCTATGTTTCAGCACTTGTTTGTTGCGTTGCCATTTGTGGGTTAATTTGAGGAGAAACAATAGTTTGCAAATGCATTTGCATACTAAGATCAGATTGAGCTTGAGTTTGCTGAGACTGAGATGGAGCTTCCGCCTGGGCGAGAGCAATGAGCTTCTGCTGCTCTGCAGATCTTCGGATACGTTCGAGCAACTGGGCTGCTTTTCTCTTTCCTCGATCTGTACCATTTTGAACCAGGTCCAAAAGAGGATCCATTACTCCAAGCTCCTGTGCCTCAACAAGGTACTGGTGGTCTCCGCTGCACAGGTGCACCAACACCGCAGCAGCATTCTCTCTGTTCCTAGGAGAACCACTGCCAATTACCTCTACTAAAACAGGGACGGCATTGGCCGCACCAATTGCAGCTTTTCCCTCAGAATGGCTTGAAAGGATGGCTAGTATAGCGAGCGCTTCATCCACCATCCCGCCAACAGGCTCAGTCAACAGTTTCATCAAGGTGATGACCACTCCTGCACGTACTGCCCTTGCTTTGTTTCCTTGATAAATGCACAGATTAAATAAGGCAGTTGCCGCATCCTTCTTTCCCCTTTGGCTCCCTTCATTTAAAAGTGTAACAAGAGCTGTAATTGCTCCCGATGCACCAATGGTAACTTTGTTCTCATCCACCACGGAGAGGCTGAAAAGAGTAGCAGCTGCATTTTCTCGAGCTTCCATGCTGCCACTTTTCAAGACATGCACAATACCCGGAACAGCACCAGCACCTACAATGGTGCTCTTGTTATCTTCACAAATAGAGAGGTTGAGAAGTGCAGTAACAGCATGCTCTTCGGTGCGTGGATCTGTAGTGGAGAGAAGGTTCACAAGCAAAGGAATGGCCCCTGCTTCTGCTATGCAAACTCGGTTGTCTGCATTACGCTTAGCAAGGAGCCGAAGCTCACCAGCTGCAGACCGTTGGTCATCAACATTTGTTGAGGAAAGCTTAAAAAGAAGAGCATCAATTGCAGCCCGTTCCCTGGGAGAGCAAGATGATTGAGCCTTATTACTAAGTGAAGAGTTGCCAGGCCGCTTTGGAGGTTCTATACCATTTGCTTCGCACCACTGAGCAATTAAGCTGCGCAAGACATAGTTGGTAGTAAGTGCAGTGCTGCTGAGAGCCTGTCGTGTCTTAGGGCATGTGCTATGACCAGCTTCAAGCCATTTCTCAATGCAGGACCTTTCATATGTCTACAGAAATTTTTTTAAAAAAAAGTTAAGGAGAACATACGCTTAAATTTCTTAGAAGACTCTGGATCAGGAATAAGTGAAACTACCTGTCCTGTGGAAACAATGACAGGATCCTTCATCAATTCAAGGGATATAGGGCAGCGAAAATCATCAGGAATAATAGGAGATTTTGGGCTTGCATCAGAAGCTATACGCTCTGGCACATTTGTAGACAGAAGTTTGCAGTTTGTACCATCGCCAATGTCAGGATTTTCAGTCAACACAAAATCTTTGATTTTCCTCAGCAGCAGAGACATCTTCTCAATACTGGACCCAGGATCACCATCACTGGCACTTACCATTTCATGCAAAGCTAATGACTCTTGTTTAATGTCAGACAAACTTGCAAGCTGTAACTGGTCAGCTAATCTCCTTAAAACACCAGGTTCAATTTCGGAATCATTGCTCTTGTTGTAAGCATCAGAAAGGTCATCAAACAGCTCAACATCCAGAGGATCAATACGTCCTTTAGCCCTTTTAAACTGGCCGTGAACCAGTTCAACCTGAATACAACCATATCCAGATCTTATTATCAAAGGAAAATTGAATGCCAATGCTGCAATCTGAAGCCATGAAAAATAGAACACAAAGAAGGATAGCAACAGAACTCTTATGCATAGGGTGCAGGAATCAATCCAATCAGCAAGAAAAGAAAAAAATCAGCTTAGGTGCGACTGAATTGTATATTTCTTTTTAATCACGAGAGAAAACGCGTGAACTGAAAGCTGAGATTAAGCTCACACTTCATTTAATTGAGTTTCATGCACATAAGGAATACAAGATAGTTAAATACTTCTAAAACGAGATCTTTTTCGAAAACAAATCTTCTGGTTATCATGTTTGACACTCATAAAACCCAACTATCTTTAGTCACACATGCACACATGGCACTGCTAGATTACAACATTCTACACCGGTTCCACAACGGACCACTTTAGACAACTATATTTCACGTACAAAAGGAACATGCTACTGAGTGCAGAGGAGGCGCAACACAGACAAGTCTTGTAGAATCATGATTTGGCAATTAAGCCCTCCATCCTAAATGCAATGAGATGTACAATTGGAATTCCATTTTATATAAGTTTAAAACAGAATGCCAAAGGAAAAAGATCTTAAGTAAATGCATGCTGCATATTTCTATTATATGTCAAATAAGTACCTGTTCTCGAACTTCATCTGATATGTCAAGTTTATCATACGAAATACCAGCCAAGGCCTGTTCTAGTTGTGACGTTACTTCTTGAAATCTTTCCATTATTTGATCTCGCTCAAGTACCTGTATTGAAATTGGTAAAACGTGAATAAGAGTGTGCATATCCCGACTAGTAATCATCTCACATACTGGTACAGCTCATCGTTTTCTCTAGATAATACATAGGGTGGAAAGCAAGTAAAACGCCTCCCAAGATTGATTTACTGGGCTTCACAAACGACGAGTAACTGAACATCTCACGAAGTGAAATCAACTTATTGCATCAGAAACACAAGGGTAGGAAGATGGTGAAATAGTAGTCAGAAATTAATATCACCGCAACCACTTTATCGTAACTCACAATACCACATTATTCATAAATCATTACCTCGGATTAGAGACTTACCAAATGGCCAGTAATTCTAGAAACAGAAGGAAAAGCACTAAGGTCACTTGTTTTTTCTAGTGTAAGTGAGTGACGCAAAATAAAAGAAAGAAAAACAGACTACAAAACACAACGTTTATGCATGCAGTTGAGGAGGTGAACCAAAATATACGATTTTATGGGAGTCAGCAAGATTAATTGCAAACAAACATTGTCAACAACGTATTTTTAATATATGCTAGCAGCATACAGGGGGAAAAAATGAAGGACCCTCATATTTCTCTTACTTTTTGTGTAAAAATCTTGGCAAAATAATAGTTCTCAAATAAATTGAAAAGAAAAAAATTACAGTCTTGAAGGTATCTACAGATTAACATCTCATGTTTGCAGAAACAACCATCGTCATGGGAAAATGCCCGTTATAGATGTGCTTAACTTAAGCAGAACATATAACAAGATTTAACAGCCTCTGGAAACGCTAACATGCTACCAAATTGGACAACACAAAGCAATGACAAGTGAAGATAATATGATCCCTAATAATTAATAGACCCGGATGGGATGTACAATCCAAAGTTTATACAAAAGAAGGGTCAGATATGAGTGCGGAAAAGGTAGAATTACCCTAATGATGGATTACAGTTTCACCAGATTCCCTTCTAGTTCTAGTTACTAGTTATGCCCATTTACCTATAGTTACTATAATCTGAAATCTAGAAGATATAAGTGGTATCTGTTACATGATGACCCCTATTATACTCATTAGACAAAATAGCAGGGATTCAAGAGCTGTCCCACCTTGGATCACGGCGATGATCGTTAAAAAGAAAAAGAAAAAAATCGATAGTCAGAGCCTATTTAACTCAGCTGGCTTTCTACAGATCAACCCTTCACAAAATTGAAGAGCCAGCAAACAACTTCCCACCTATACAAGAGAGGCTCCTTTTAAATCATGATTAGCACAGGATGAATCTATCAACCAGCATGTAAAAGTGTAACAACACTTTTACATATTAAGATCATGTAACAACACTTTGCATCATCAAAATCCATTCCCAAACACGATCGCAGCTAAAATTGAGCTGCAGGAAAGCGAAATAGGCCAAAGATCGGAGAAAAATTCAAACACCGCCATACCAAGCAGATCCTGCTACCCTCACTCCCGAACCGAAGCAACTCCCTGGCTCCGACAAGCGCATCCTTCAACACACGCAGCTGCTCCGCCACCTCGTTGGGGACCTCTTCCCGACTATCCCGCACCTCCTCGAACATGGGCGCGAGCAGCTTGAGCCGGCGTGCGAGGTTGCAGAACTGCTTCCTGAAGGCGTTGCGGACGTCGGAGAAGGCGGAGATCTCAGCCACCAACCGGATCAGCTCCTCCGCCGCCATGTAGCCTCCACGACTACCACCCCGAGATCACCTCAAAACCAGCTCAAATTCTACCGAAAAACTGATCAAAAGCAAAGCTTTCGGGGATCACTAGCAAGACTGAGACGAGATAGAATCAGATATCGAAGGGAAACGATCGATTTGTTTGATTTTTGGGCGAGGACTTGAGGAAATAGTGGGGGGATGGTAGGGGGCGGGGTCGAAGAAGAGGGTTTCGGGCTGGCAGCCATATCCCGTACTTCACGGGACCCTGACTTTTCGGTCCTAACCAGGGTTTGTTAGCTGTCTTCCCAGCTTAGTTAGCTTGCCGGCTTCCTCACTTGGCTCGGCTTTTAATTTTATCAACCATCAAGAACCAGGACGTTATTTAGAATTAGAAGACAATAATTACGGGGAATTATACATTCTTTATATGATTTATAATATGAACACTTGTTTAAATTTATAAGTCCTATATAATAAGGCCTGCATATATGAAAATTAAATGATATAAGTAAGAGGTTTGTAAATTATATAATAAGCACGTTTTTTAAAAAAAACATATTTATCGCTATTATAATTAATTTAATAATTCAGCTAAAAGATTAAGCATAATGATTTTGTAAAACCTCAAAAATAACTCGGTTATTTTATTTAAAATCGAATCTTAAATATTATTAAATTAATATATGTTAATAATATTTATAGATTCTTTTTAATAAACTTTATGTATTATCTTTTCATATTTCGAGTGCGTATGTATTTATGAATTATGATATTTCATTTTCATTTTCACGCCTATATAAACATATCCTTCTAACCTCAAGGGAGGGGGGAAATTGGTGCGAAATAATTACCTTTAATGAGTTTTTTCGATATGGTCGTTGGTTTCGAACTTTGTCGGAATTTGCCATTGAAGTTAGTTGAACATCAACATACTTACTTATATTAGGTTGTTATTAAATTTTTAGTTTAATTAACTGATCATGGGATGTCATGTTGGCTCGTGCACTAACACTTATATGTATATGTTATATGTGATTCTTTGTATTATTAGATTTTTATTTTGATTTACTGGTATGGATTACTATGTTGGCCATGCACCAGCACTATGCATATGTATATTTTTAGTATGATTTTACTATACAGACATGTTACTATTTGCCAGATTTCGGTACATGTATATGTTTAAGTATAATATGTTCTAATGCATATATATATATATATTTACAACACATTGTATGTGTGTTGACTTGTTTGATCTGCATGTGGTGTTATTGTATACATATATATATATATATATATATATATATATATATAATTATGTATGTATTTATAATTTTCATTGGTCGTTGAGTGATTCGGGCTTTTCAAATTTGCTTTCGTGAAGTTAATATGATAGTAGTAAAATTATTAATTTTATGAATTTTTAACATTACATCCCGGTCTGCTACTAGATCGAAAATTTGAGATGTTACAGATTTATTTTTATTTTTAACCATATGAATTTTAAATTTTAAATTGTGAAACTTGCTAATTGTGATTTAAAATTTAAATAAGAGTGATATCTTATATAAATATAAGCTAACATAACTCTATTTAGATTTAGCTATTTTAGACATCAACAACACATAGTTGGTTAATAATATTAAGCCAGTATTCAATTATTATTGTTTATTTTTTCTCCAAAAAAATAAAGAATAAAAATTATTTGCACCCATTAGAATGTTCAAAATTATAATTACTTATATCTCTCTTATAAAAAATGACCACTAACACTTCTTCGCCTCTAATTGTATTACTAAACTGTTAGATTTTTATAGCTCGACAAATTAAGCTACGTTATCTCATTGTTTATATATGATGACATGACAAACTTAACCATGTCATCAATAACAAAAAAATTATTATAATAAAACTATTATCTTACAATTGAAACTAATGGTTTTTTCCTTGTTGACGATGTGGCCACATTTTATAATATTTAAATACAATCATTTACAATTAATTTTTACTAACAAAAATTATAATTTATAACATTGTCTTACAATTAAAATTTTATAAGGTGGTCAAGCTTGCCACATCATCAAACTTAAATAATAAAGTGGCACAACTAAATATGGTCGGGTCATAAAAAAATAATGCCTTATTAATAGAGTTAGAGGGTGTACTTAGAGGATGTGATCAATTTAAAAAAACAGAGGTGTAAGTGATATTTTTATCATTTTGGGAGGTGTATTCGATTTTTACTCAAAATTAAATTTATATAAGTAGTAACATGAATAATGATTTACTTAATTTAAACAATTTTCAAGATAGACAAAATAATAATGTAAAAATTTTTCATCTAGCGTGGTCAACTTTGAATAATTTTTTTAATAGCTTTGTAACAAGTAATATCTTATAATAATAATAATTCAACAGAAAAAAATTAAAGTAAAAAAATAGTCAGGAAATTTTTTTTACAAATGCGCCTTAAATAAATTTACAATGTGTGAATTATGTATTGTTAATGAGCTTCGTGAACCATCACTTTCTTAGAGGCCCTATCTACAACATATTAATATAATTAATAATATTTTATTGGAAAGAGGGTCATTTATTTTTTTCCAATTTATAATATTGTTCAATCCGTAAAAATGCAATCAATATTATAGCAACTGATATTAAAATTAACGAAGAAGAGTGACGATATAAGAAAATTCATCCAATCTGCATTTTTTGTGATTTTTAAGAATGCTTATCATTCACTCCGGTTGAAGTTATTATTTTTAAATTAGATTGTTTATGAACTCATGAGAAGATATTTAAATATTTTTTGTACAAATTAATCTTCTTCATTTACATGATCTAGTGGTTCACGTTAAAAGTTTTTTTAAAAGAAAAGGAACACTAAAAGTTTTTTTTAAACGAAAGAAACTTAAAACTTGAAAACAAGAGGAAACAAGAGGCACTCCAAAATTACCAGTATGCTTGGCAAAGGAGTGAGCAGCGTGGTTAGCTGATCTAGAGATCCATTTAAGGTCTACATTCAAGTTACTAAACAACAACTTAATTTCCGAATAAAGAGGGGAAATGAAAACATTTAAATGAGTAACATCATTTCCTGAAATAGTTTGGAAGATAGCAAAGGCAGTCCATGAGGATGATAGAGTGGGTGTCTCCTTGGAGGAGGCGTCGGTTCTCGATTAGTTGCATGAGGACAAGGAGTTCTACATGGGAAGGGTTCAGGACCAATCCACATCCTGCAATAACCGAACAAGGAATGTCGTCGTTAGACCGAAGAAAAGCAACAGCCCACGAAAACTTGTTAGAAGATGCATCAAATTCAGCTTCCAAAAGAAGTATTCTACAATTTAGAGAATGATTTATTATGTGATCCACCGAAATTCCAGCATAGGAGGGGGTTTGTCCAAAAGGCCCAGGTTTCTGAAATATACATCGGCCAAGTAATTTACTGATTGCATTATAGCATCGGGGGAGAATGATCTGTCGTTGAATAAGATTTCATTCATACATTGCCAGATGACTTCTGCTGTGAGGAGTCATTTAAAGACAAAACTTTTCCCCTTGGAAGATTATGATATATCCATTAAAAAACTAGATGGTATCAACTCAAGAGTGTCAAAGAAGAGAGTCATTTCTCAATCCCAACAAAGCAAACCAGAGAGACCTCGTCACATTACAATCCTTGAATATGCGAGGCAGGGAACATTAAGTACCTTTGATAATTTTGACGTTACTTAGGTTGCTAATTGAGCGAGCCAGCTTGTGAGCATTTAGCATTCGGCTCGGCTTGACTCGACTCGAAACTCGACATTTAAATGCTCAACTCGAACTCGACTCGAACTCGAAACTTACGAGCCGAGCTTGAGCAAGGTCGTGTTCGACTCGACTCGACTACGACTCGAGTTATAACTCGCAGCATCGACTCGAACTCGACTCGCAGCTCGATTCGAACTCGACTCGATAAAATAATATAATAATATCTTTATGTCATATTATATTATATTATATTATATTATATTATATATATATATGTAATATAATAACAAAGAAGCAAGATAGTTGAGATGGTAAGTATTCACCTTGAAGTCTTGTGGGTTCAAACCACATTGGCCTTATTTTTTTAAGTAAAGTACTTTTGACTTTTAATCGAGCTGGTTTCGAGCTAACGAACCAGCTGGCGAGCCCATAAAAATTAAGCAGTTTAAGTATATTCGAGCTCGAACACATAAAAAAAATCGAGCCGAACTCGAGCATGTATGTTCAAAACTCGTTCGATCTCGAGTCGAGTTCGAACGAGTTTCGAACTATTCGAGCCGAGCTGGTTTCGAGCTAACGAACCAGCTGGCGAGCCCATAAAAATTAAGCAGTTTAAGTATATTCGAGCTCGAACACATTAAAAATATTCGAGCCGAACTCGAGCATGTATGTTCAAAACTCGTTCGATCTCGAGTCGAGTTCGAACGAGTTTCGAACTATTCGAGCCGAGCTCGAACATATGTCGAGTTCGGCTCGCTCGCTCAATTAGCACCCCTAGACGTTACTACAGTGTAGTCAAGAGAAGGTAAAGAGCAGCTTGGCTTGGCTTGGCTTGTGGTTAGGCCGATTTTAAGATAAACTAAGTGGGACCGGAACTAGTAGACTGCCGAGGAACGTGGCGGACGCGGCAGTGTGATCCGTCCTAGATGGTATCCTCGCCGCCGGGGGAGACACGAAATCCTAGCCGTCAGCTCTGCTCTCCCCCAACGGTTATTCTCAGCCGTAGATTCTAAGCCCGCCATGTCCGAACCGTTATAAGAAAACTCGAGAACCAAGCCAAATGACCGACCGGTTCGGCTCAGCATATGAAGGACAAATAATAGTAAAAATAGTATATATATATATAAACCGGGTTGGTGGAGGTGGGACCTAATGAACAGATTCGACCAATAACGTGGCTGCATGTGACACCCCGCGTCCACAGCTCAGCAGTTAGTTTCGCCCCCTTTTTTTGTCCTCCGGAAATGATGACGTCACCGTGTACTTTATTTTTTATTTTTTATTGGTAGCGGTTCACTTAGTGGGAGAGATTTCAGTCAACTTGAGTTTGCTGATCTCAAATCAAAATTCATAATCCTCTGGTTTGACTCTAGATTATTAATATAAAATCTTATTAGAATTTGAATTAATACTAACTATCTTGATCTGCATTTATTTATGCTCTACTTATTATAATTTACGCTTTAAGAATTATCAACTTCCTCACAGTAAAGTACAGATTTTGTTTCTCTCTCATCCTTTTTAATTTTTGTTTACGTTGTGGCTGATTATAACTCCTCAATAACTGTGGAGGATTGTGAAGCATATTGATATTTAATTAATTTAAATTTTTTATTAGTATTATTTATTATTAAGAAAAATATTAAAGTCTAATCTACCCAATTTAGAAATTTAAAAATTGGAAAATTTTAATACAATTATAATCATATTATTATAATTAAATTTTTTATTTAATAATAAGTACTTAGTAAATAAATTTTATTTGCAAAACAACTTAAACTATAGTTCTATTCAAATTAAAATTCTTTAAAAAATCTCATTTAGTTATCAAAATTTTACTCAAATTAAATTTTTTTACTTGTTAATACCTACTCAATTAAAATTTTTAACTTATTTTTAATTTAAAATTTAAAATTCTTGTACAAATTTCTAAAAAATTTTTTTTGTTAAAACTAAATATATATTCATTATTTTTTATTTAAAAATAATAAATATATATATATATATATTCGTTATTTAATAATCAATTTTTGTATCTTATTAATATATAGTAATATTAATTAATTTTAAATATATCATCCACATCGGATAAGTTTTTGGCTAATTTTCTTATTATATATACAATATAAAGTAGCCATACTAAAATTGTTATAGAGTCGCACTTGTTTCTTATTAATTTAGTTATGCGAAAGGATTCATGTGTAGTTTTTTTTTAAAAAAGCAATTGCCTTAATATTTGTATGTTTGGAGATTGAATTTAAATTAAACTTTTACTGAGTTGGATCTAATCAGGCTCTATTAAGTCACAACAATCCGATTTACGGAAAATAATTTATTATTTTTTGCACCTTTTGAATCTTAATTACCTGATCATGTCATTCGTTTGACCATGGCCATTATTAGGTAGAGCTTGTGGGGCACAAGTAGTTGTTCATATTTTGACGATGCACTTAAAAATAGACTCTCAAGTCATACACATTAATATCCTAATAAATTTAATAATTTTTCATCAATTTGAAAGTTATAAATGCTGCAATATATAACTATATTAATATAGCTTGCCCATTTTTTTGACGGTCAATAATTTAGGACCTACTTAGACATGGACATTAAATTTATGCAGGACTATTTCACACATTAAATATTTTTTTCTAACAAGTATTGACTAACAATATAAAACGCACTTAACATTATAAATATTTTTAATAAAAACTATCCTTACTATTTCTATTAATAATAAATATTCTACATTCTAGATGAGTAAAGAGTCCCAATTACTTGAGCTAAGGCGAAGAAAAGTTTATTGTTATTAAATAAATTAATTTGGATTATCTGATTATAAGGAACACCCAAATCTAATAAAAATATCAAATGGCTGCCATGGCGGATCTAACCACCTTTGGATGAAGGCAGTTAGATTTAGGAATAAAAAATAATAATAAAAATAATTACTGTCACCAGAACAGACTACCTGTAGTTGAAGGTGTTGAGTTTCGGTCTCCTCTAATCGGATTTGGGTGTCAGAGGCAAATAGGTCTTTTTTAAAATAAAAAAGAAATAATTTGGACCGGATTAAACAATCCAAATTGATAAGGGATAGGAAAATTTTCTTATCTTGGGTTAGAGAACCATTTTATGATAATAAAAATAAATATTTTTTTATTAAAAATTAAATAAATATTCAAATATTATGTGTGAGTCTTGTCTAGTTCTAGATAAAAATAAAGATAAATTAATATGAAAAAAATAATAAATTTTAAAATCAAATCCAGAAAAGGAATTACATCGAATGCTTAAAAATATAAATGCAATGACTCTCCATTAAAAGATAAAGCTATAATATATTTAAAAAGTAAGAAAATTCAATTTATAATATTCTTATTACATATAATTTACCTGGTCTAGTATTTTAAAATTTCTTAAACTCAATTAAAAAAATTATTTCAAAGCGAAATATAATTTGGCATGAAAAGAGTGAGAGGAGAGCATTGAGGGAGTGTCCAGGTATGGCTAGGGGTGGGCATCAGTCGGATAGACATTGGACAAGTTATTGTCTGTGTCTGTCCAAAATTTCATCGGACAAAATTTGTCTGACCGAATTATTGTCCGACTTGTCTGTCGGGCCCAAACAGTGTCCGCAGACAGTCCAAAATTAAATGGAAACCTAGCACTGTTTCCGTCTCCGCTGCCACCACCGCCTTACGTGTCGTCGCCGCCTCCCTGCTCGCCGCCTCCGTTGCCAGCTTACCCCCCCCGGTCCCGCCGCCTGCGGACCGCCTCCGCAGTCGCCTGCGAACTGCCTTTGTCGCCCTGCGAGCGACCACCGGCCTCCGCCGCCCTGCGCACAACGAAACCCCTCTACCACCGCTTGCCTCCGCCACCCTCTGTGCGCCGCGAAACCCCTCCGCCACCGCCTGCCTCCGCTGCCCTCTGTGTGCAGCGTAACCACTCTGCCGCACCTGCCTCCGCCGCCCTCCGCCACCCTGCCCGCCCACCCTCAGATGCCCTGCCTCCGTCGCGTGCTTGCCTGCCCTTCGCCAGTGCCCGCCTTCGGCCTCACAGTGGCTGGTGGCAGAGTTGCAGGAATCAGCCGATTCGAATCGGATCGGCAGCGTGCCGATTCGATTTCAGGGCCGAATCGGTCGGCCCTGAATCAGAGCCCAACTCGGCCGATTCACCCGATTCCGACCGAGTTGACTCCGATTCGGAATCAGGGTGAATCGGGAAGAATCGGTTTTTTGGATAAATTACTAAAATACCCTAGGTATGATATTTATTAAATTATTTAAGCATGGGTAAAATTGGAATTTTGATTTAAAAAACCTAACGTTAACCCACTCCGGCGCCGCTCGTTCGCCCTCCACCGTGAGTCCCCAACTCTAGGCTCGCCTCCGACCGGGCTTCCGACCTCGCCTCCAACCTCGCAACGTCGCCGTCAACATGTGGCCGGACCGAGTCGGGCCTGTGAACGAACGAATCGCCGCCGACTGGGCCTCCGACCCGGCTGCCGACATCGCCTCCGCCCTCGCAACTGGGCCTCCGACGTGTGGCCGGCCGACAGTGCAGTGGCCGCGAGACTCGCCGCCGACCGGGCCGCGCGGTGGCGGCGGGGGGTGGCATTCTCGTAATTAAAAGTTGACTCAACTCTAACTCGAGTCAAAAATAATAATTAATTCTAAATAATTTAAAAAAAATTATAAAAAATATTTAAAAATATCATAAACTATAATACACATAATAATATCAAAATAACATCAATACCTAATTTTAATATATTTATATTATGAATTGTCAAATTATTATATATGACCGATTAAACTAATTTTGACCGATTCAATTGAACCGATTCATGTCCAATTAAGATCGATTCCGATTCCAACTCCCTCAAAAATCGATTCAGATTCCGATTCTGATTTATGCTACGCATGGTTGGTGGTGGTTGAGATGTCCCGGCGACGGTACGGTTGGGCGAGGCGGTGTCGATCGGTGGCGGGATGGCGGCGGCGACGGCACTAGGGTTTGGGGGGTTTGGGGGAAGAGATGATCGGTGGCAAACTCGTAAATAAGACTTGACTCGGTACCAGCACGAGTCAAGAATAATAACTAACTCGGAATAAAATCTTCAAAAAATCCAAAAAAATCAGGAAAAATCTCATAAAATAAAATAAACGCCACAACATCTAAATGACATGCACTATAGCTAATAATTCTACCCTTAACGCGTCCTAATATATTATTTGGCTTAAAATAATTCTATTCGACTCAAAAATAACAGTCAAACCGACCTGTTCGGACTATAAAACCCTAACTTGGGACACGGGTTTTCCAGAGGGAACTAGAAGTTATAGAACTAGTTATTTATAGAAGAATATTAAAAGGAAATGTCCTAATTTCAAAATGAAGAAGACAAAAAACATGAGTAATTAACTTTTTTGTATTTTTTTTCATGTAAGTGAGTTACATTGGATGGAGAATTAACTATTAAAATATTTTATCTTTGAAGTATATGTCATATTGGAGTATATTTTGATGTCAATGATTATCTTAAAGTTTTTATACATTAATTATTTTTTGTTTGACTTTGAAAATTGAGAACATGCTAATTAAATTATAAGTGGTTTGATATGATTATTAATATAAATGTATAATTCTAAATTCTTAAATATAAGAGTGACTTTTATCTTTTTTCAATGTATGTCATTTTTTGTTATTTTAGACATTAAATATCAAATTTTATGTATAAACTTAATAAATTTTACTGTATATTATATTTTAAAATTTTCATAAACTATAATATTGACCTTACAAATGTTTAAGATATTATATTATTGATATAAAATATCGGACACTCAGTCGGTCATTCGGTCGGAAAAAGAAATGTCTATATTTTGTTTGTTTTAATTCGGTCGAATTCGGTCGGTCAAATTCGGTCGAGTCAGGACATACTTCGGACTTCGGTCGGACGGATAAATTCGGATGTCCACGCCAACCCCTAGGTATGGCTTTATATCATCCTCTTAAAATGGTGAACCTAAAATGATTTATACAGTGCATCTCTATTAATATATTATATCTTATTCTAACAAAGATTTAATGTGAACCTAATTTGAAAATATTACGAACTACCCACGTTAAAAAATTCCATTATTGAAATTTCTACCCTAAGTCAATGAACTAATTTATGTTCATTCTAATATAATTCACCATTTAATATAGTTTCAGGTATACTTTGTCGCAATTTACAACAATCCAAGTTTAAATTAATAGCTTAATTTATCTTTTTTAAAATAATTAACCCATTTTAAAATTTTATTAATAGATTCTTACTAATTTATTAGATCATACTCCAATAAGTATTGGGCATAAAATTAACTTAAAAAATATTTTAATAAATTTGTCAATTGAAAGACCGGACACTGGAAATTGAGTATTTGAGGATGCTTAACCCCATTAATTATTACAACTAACTGGGCTATGTTAGACAGGCGTTGTTTTAAAAAATATTGGTTAACCTTAATTCAGATGAAGCTTCGAAATTTTTTTTTTAAAGATTCAAAGATGAACTCTTTTTATTTATTTATTTATTTTTATAAGCCCCTAAATGCACAACACGGCGGTCACTGTCAAACCATGCATCACGTCAATAGGTCAATGTGAGGGCATTCATATGCTTTTATTTTTTCAACGATAGAGGAGTTGGACTTGCAGGCAAAAGCGTTCAAATCAGGTGTGGAAGGAGTCCGACTTCCAAACAAAAGCATACAAAAGAATACTGGATGGAGAGAGTCATTTTAAACAAGTTTGAGTTACATTTCATATATGCAAGAAAACTTGATCAATTTGAACCAGTAGATTCAATCAATTTAACCAGACTCTGTTACAAGGTTGAGATATCAAGTGTGGAAGGAGTTGGACTTCTAGACAAAGAGAACTTCCAGGCAAAAGCATACAAAAGAATACTGGATGAAGAAAGTCATCTCAAACAAGTTTGAGATATATTTCATATATGCAAGAAAAACTTGATCAATATGAACCAGTCGATTCAATCAATTTAACTTGACTTCGTTACAAATTGAGTCATTAAAGCATGTCTATATTGATTACTACAAATAGGATAATCACTAAAATTTATATTTTAATTACCAAATTCAAGCCGAGTTTGACCGATCATAAATAATTTATGAATCACCACTCTTACTAAGTTTTGTATCTTTTAGTATTCAACAATGACAAAAAGATAAAGCTATAATATATTTAAAAAGTAAGAAAATTCAATTTATAATATTCTTAATACATATATTTTACCCGGTCTAGTATTTTAAAATTTCTTTAACTCAATTAAGATAATTATTTCAAAATGAAATATAATTTGGCATGAAAAGAATGAGAGGGGAGGCATTGAGGGAGTGTCCGGTTATGGAAGGGGAGAAATTACTTTAATTGAGGGTACACACGTTTGCCACTCAATTTTCTCAAAAAGATTTGTAATTATGGAAAAAGTATGTGTAGTTAGTAAAAAAGGGCCAAAATTATGAATTATCTCTTATATCCTCTACTTGAAAGTAAGAGATAATTTGAGTTGTAAAAATATTTATTTAAAAACAAGGTCCTTAAACAACCAGACAGATAATAATTTGTTGTCCTGACGACGACAATGAAGATGCGAAGAAATGGGCCAATGACGGCCAAATCCTCCAGCTATGAGATGACCTGACTAGAGGTGGTCAGGACAATTTACTGATTATTTAAAATTTAAAAGTAGGTCACAATAAAATCAAAATAAAATAATGTTTTTTCAACATCTTATTTATACTCTGTTTTTAATAAACATAAATATTATTTTGTGAAATCCACTAAAAAAGTTAATATTAGATGTGTAGTTTATATAAGTGGGGTAGCTAACCTCAATTTTTGCCCTATTTTTATCCAAAGCTAATTGTTTACTGCCTTACATAAATTGAAACAACAAATGCGAGCGATAGGTGCCCCAAATTGCAGTTTATCGACTTGGCTGGCGGCTACTGCATTTGCTGTTGCTTTGCTGGACCGTTGGGCGTAACTTAGTTACCATTTACCACTCGTCCTTAGGCCCATTAAAATTGCTATGGAAATTTATAAGCACTTCAATGGAGATCATCAAAGTTCATTTTAAATATTTTATAAATCAATATTTGCATCTTCTTTTTTACTTGATCTCCCATACTCCGTCATTTTACTCGATATTAAAAAATTAAACTATACCAAGTCTCTCTTCAACCATGAGGTTCTAACCACAAACTTAGGATGGAAGCTTGGACCATGTACTGCACAATATATGATCATACATAGTTTACAAACAGAAAAAAAAATCGAATTGTTGATGGATTATTTATGTACACGCCAAAGCCGTGTATTTAACAAACCCTTTACAAAAACGGCAATTTAAATAAGCTACTTGAGTTCTAGACCCGCGGCCACAAGACCAATAACAAGGCCAAGAGGATCTTGAAGAAAGATGGATATCAAACTGTGAATCACCACCTTAGCAATCCTCATATACTTCGTTAGCTTGCTCCTACCTCCTCTATGGCCTCGATGAACTAGTTCTGTGCTGGAAAGCACCAGCTCTTGACCAAAAGTAGCATCATTTATCTCTCCAATACTGGGATCGAAGTGACGCTTCTCGCAACCAGAAACCATAATATCCTTGATGCAAGCCACGTGGAAGTGATAATTCTTGCACGTTGAAACATAGGACCAGCCAGATACCCCCTTCTTGGCCTTCCTCAACCCACACCTTCCACACTTGGATTTCACTTTGTCATGGAGGGGCAACACCACTTGCTCTTGATCAATGGTTATCTTCAACGGTTTGCCTAGCTTGGCACAGCTGGGGTGCAGGTCCCAGCCCTTGTTCGGGCAGTGGTAGACGAAGCCATTGACGTCGCGCCCGCAGGCATCGCACACCCGCTCATCACGACCTGGGGGCTGCCATGAACGTGAAGGTGCATCCTTTGAAGAAGTGGTGGTGAAGGGTGTTTTCGTGGCGGGCGCAGTCTCTGTGGAGGTTGTAGTTGCACCCCTCGCACCCGTACGATAAGCCCAACCCATGTTCCTTGCACCCATCGCATGTAAACAGCCTCTTTGTGTCTTGGAGTTGGAGGTCGTGTGGGTGGCTCGAGTGGGGGAGCACCTCATACCTCATGGTTCTATATCCGTATAGTGGTGCACAAACTGCTTCTCTTTTACAATCCTTCGCTCTCCCGAAAACCTGCAGGCAATTGTGTATAGTCCAAGGAATTGCAGAGATTGTTAGGGTGGTTAACTTTTAACAGATTATATAGATGAAGATAACCGACTTATCCTAGTGGATACGCGGTTTTATTCTTATTCAGGTTTTTCTCTGTATCTGCAGTCAAGTTTCCTTTGAATGGGTTTGCGATTACTCGGTGATTGCTGCCATATTATTTCCAATATGATAATCATCAACAATCACCTAGTCTCAATATAACAATACACATCTAATATTAAATACTTGTTTGCAAACTCAAGTTCATACTAATACTAAAGCTTTTCCAACACCCTAGCTAGCCAAGGGGCGTAATTTCAATTAATAGCATGAATAGCTGTTCCCTTCATACACATAATATTCTGGTCTATGGAACTTATATAACACGGCAATTAGAAGTGCAATTTCTTGGGAAAATTAAACAACAAAGTAATTAATCTCAATTATGATATACATAGAAGATTGGTTCCAATTAACAAGTAATGGGTCTCATTTTTCCACGGAGCTCGTCGTAATTGCCAGGTAATCGCTGACATATTTCCATGGCGTTGGTTCATACATCACCGGCTTCCACCTGCTCACCACTTGTTCTAATTCTGTTATGTACACATCTACTATGTAATTTCATAGTAAATGCATGTTTCTTCGACGCGAAGCAGTTACAAACAATTTTTAGAAAACGCGTTTTGCGTTTCTCATACCCATTGCTTTACATAAAATTTTTTTTATTTTTTTAAAAACACGTTTTACATATACACCAATTACTCTCCAATTGGTCTAATTCTTTTACATAGATACATATCTACTACGTACTTTCATAATAAATGCATGATTCTTCGACACGAAGAAGTACAAACTATTTGTAGAAAAGACGTTTTGCGTTTCTCATACTTATTGTTTTCCATAAAAGAAAACTATTTTTGGAAAACGCAATTTACTTATACACCAATTGCCCACCAATTGTTCTAAGTCTTTTACAAATACACATATCTATTATGTATTTTCATAATAAATGCATGTTTTTTTAACACAAAGTAGTACAAACTATTATTAGAAAATGCGTTTTGTATTTCTTGTACCCGTTGCTTTCCATAAAAGAAAATTATTTTTAGTAAACGCATTTTCCATATACACCAATTGCTCATCAATTGTTCTAATTCTTTTACATATACACATATCTACTATGTACTTTCACAGTAAATGCATGTTTCTTCAACAAAGTAGCGCAAACTATTTTTAGAAAATGCGTTTTACTTTTTTTGTACCCATTACTTTCCATAAAAAAAAACTATTTTTAGAAAATGCATTTTATGGCAATTAGAGTGCAATTGCTTGGAAAAATTAAGCAACAAACTAATTAATCTCAATTATGATATACATAGAAGGTCGGTTCTGAGTGTGATTTTTCCACGGAGCTCGTCGTAATTGCCAGGTAATCATTGACACATTTCCATGGCATTGGTTCATACATCACCAGCTTACACCTGCTCACCAATTGTTCTAATTCTTTTTACATATATCTACGACGTACTTTCATAGTAAATGCATGTTTCTTCAACACGAAATAATGCAAACTATTTTTAGATTGAAATAGGCCGCGCTCCATATATACACGGAAAACTCGTATAGACGTTATGTCTTCATGTAACCTGCAAATTAATGCATAAAATAATTCGATCAACTCTTAAATGGATAACATGTACTCAAATTTTGTTTGTTAAGGGCTTATACCAATATTAAGCATCGTCCGAAAATATAGCTAACTATGTCGGGCCAAAAATAGACTAGAACTTTCAGCTTAAATCCATCAAAAGCTCAATCTAAACAGATCTCATTTGAACTTCATAATCAATTTAAGCTCATATTTTCGTTAATAGTAACTAATTTAAGATAATACATTTACACATAAACACCAAAAGCCTGTAAAAACTTGAAGTTACGGTCAGCTAAGAACATCAATATTTTGGTCTTGCAAATTTTACCAGTGCTTCTTCCTGAAACCTTTTTTTGCTTTTTTCCACCCTTAATTCCTTTCTTTCCTTTCCCATATTTCTCATGTGTGTCATTATTTCCACTGGATGTAGAAGCAGGTTCGAACAGGTGCTTAACATCTAACATTCTGTTTCTAAAATGACCCTCTGTTGACTTTAGTACTCTTTCCTCTGGTTTGCATTTCTCCTATCTGTCAATTCTTCCACCACAATGCTTTGCAAACTGATCTAAAATCAAACCCTGACGGCACACAACCAGGGAGTCTAAGAGAGTTACAAAAAGCAATTAATGTATATGCCACTCAAATATAAACTACCAACCTGCTGCAAAAATTTCTGCCTTTTATTTTTACGTCTGCGATTTTTCATGGTGGCCTTCGTAATGTTCAGTGGTACTTTTTGCTTTATTGAAGCCTGTTAAATGAACAAGGTAATTTAAAAATAACTGTTTAAAACCAAGAAGTGCATAAAGCTTGCAAACTGAATTAGGGATATCCAGTGGGTGATATATGAAGAGAGAGCTAGTCTTAACTTCCCACCCAAAGACAACATTTTCATTATCCATCCTTTCTCTCTTTCCAGCTTATATGTGATGATCCTAAAACTTAGTGCATTACTCATGCATTTAGTAAGAAGTTATAAAATTATAATACTAATCAATTCATTCAATATATGATGAAATCGAAAATTACTTTAAACCATGTACAACATGAGATACAATTCTGACTTTGATGTGTCATAAGATATTAAACTGATACTGTACGATTGTAAAAGAGAAACCATCCAATGCAATATCCTCCACAAAAAATTTCATCTTTCCACCTGAGTGAGATCAGAGATCATTTCAGATTCCCAATCCTGTGTACAATCAGATTTTGCGGAAGTATTTTAAAGAGCAAATCCGCATGTATAACCGTGACTTCAATAATATTAACAAGATGCTAACCAGCTGCATCAGTCTAAAAGTATAAATAACAAATTTGAGACAAAATAGACAAAGAATTCGTTGAGCACAAGTGGAGTGCTTAAGGATGGCAATATCCTTTTATGAAGCATGCATAAAGTAGCATCTCTAATTTCTAACAGATTCAAATTAAAAGCTATGCAAAACCTTGCCACTGTCCCGTAAAACTTTTACCGTGGCTCATATACCTTATCTGTTTATAAGTTGTTTCAAGAAGCTAGGAGAGCACGAACTCTCTAAAAAAACATCAAACAGATAAGGTATACGAGCTGTTTTGATTCCTACCGAAACAATGAACGTCCTTCATCAATTTCCTCATTGTCGGTGCCTTAACTCCTGAACCGACGGCTCTACTCTTCCAGGTCTTTGATACATAATTTCAAGGCTAGAAGCTGACTGCAAAGCAATGGGGAACAAATTCAAAACAAATCTGCGCAATAATTAAAAGAAAACTCACCAAAAACACCTCGTATGAAAGGAAAATTAATTAGTGGATGCCGCGTTGGGTACTGCAATGGGTGGCTTCACCAACGTCGTATCTTCTCTTCCACCTGCACAACATGATTGGAGGTCAAGTTTCAAACTATTTGACCAATTCAATAGCGCGGGAAAGCTGTCTCCTGAACATGAAAATGTCCACACAACAAGTCGGAATACGATGAAATCTTTGCTTGTAATGACGTCCAAATTCTTTCTGAAAAGAGAAAAAACAAATACCTGGATGTGTATGTGGATTGGGGGATCGGGGAAGGCGTTTATTGGAGGAGAGATCTGTCCGTCCATCTATATTTACCAACAATCCACAAATCCCCATACATACGGTGCCCAAATTCAAGGTCGATCGTTGTCGGAGGGAAATCGACCGTAGCCGACGAGGCCGATCATTTCATGCAGACGGGCTGGATTTCCGGGTATTAGGATTGAGTATCTATCTATCAATATCTCTCTCTCTAGAAAATATTGAAAATATCTGTTATTTTCATAAATAGATATAGCCATAATAATGCTTTGAAAATTTTAAAAAACAATTCATAATCATAAATTTATATCTTTAAACCAAAATAGAAATTTATTAGATGAAAATACTCATCAGATAAAAAATACAGTTATTTTTCTTTGGCTTTTTCAAATATAAAAGGATAAATTAATTTTTTTAAACGTCTTCTAAACGACAATTAAGACTAAAGATAAGGTAAGTATTAAAATAAATAATTAAATATTAAAATTTAAAAAATATCATTTTCTCAAATAAGCAATTGTCAATTTTACTTTTAAAAAAATGAAATGGCTACAAAGGAAACAAAATTTAGAATTTGGCTATTTCATACAATATTTTGAGGTCATATCATGTTTGATAAAAAAGTTTGAGACGGGACTATTTATGATCATATTTTTCTATATCCCAAACAAGAATTAAGGAAAAATCAAACTCAATGTCTTAAACCTATTCCACAAGGGGCTTAAACACTTTGAAAAGACCTCGACCATGCAACTATATAATTTAATAAATATTTGGTGTTGTTCAAAATAAGTAACTTATGTTATAAGTGGGTATTTCAATGAGTAAATGCTTGCTTTTAGTGCAAACAAACCAATTCCAAGTGTGTATTTTTAAATTTTAAAAAAACTAACATGGTTACTATTAATAATTGTTTATAATTATGTTTATTCAATTAATTATAATTATAATTTTATTATATAAGGAGTTGATTTATGATACTTTTGAATTAGATCGGTTCAAATAAATGGTTAAATATCATCTCTGATTTAGTCTGTTATTTTACCTTAAACTGTGCTTCAATTGTATGAATGAGTCTACTAAGATCAAGGAGATGAAAAGTTCATAGTAGGATCCTAATATCAATGGCCCTTCCAGTGGATATAGCCCAGTAGCCCAACCATCAAGGAATCCAACATTCTCTAATGTGGTCATCAACGACGGACCCGGTTTACCTAAAGTATACTCACTTATGGTAATTAAAATCATCCAACTGACAAAAAAGAGTATAAATGGTTTTAATTGTTGGAAGTGATTTTTTAAGTGAATGATTTGAATTATAATTAACCAATCTTAATTTTGATTATAATAAATAAGTGGTTTTTTTTTAAAAAATCCTCTTCACAGACCAAAACCATTTTCATTCCCTACAGAACAATGTCAGGCAAGTGGCTTGCAGAAAATGGTGCTCATTCTTTTGCATTGCTGGTGCCCCGTCCTCGGCAGCGTGATCCGTGTCTCACTCACTAGCCTCGTGTTACGCACCTTGGTCATTGTTGGGTCATGAATAAAACCCATACTATTCTTTATTATTATTATTATTATTATTATTGTTATTTAATTCCTCACTTATGTAGCAGTATTGGAAATTATATGATTGTGGAAGACGATTATTTAGTTTGTGTCAAGGATTGGTGATGAATTTGCCCAGAAAAATATCTGTCGAGGTTTTTTTACTTTACCGGGTAATATAGCTGTCAAGGTTGGCCATCAAATGAAATCCACCTAACTATCTTTGTCCTAACCAACTGAAAGCAACTTTTATGCTTATATTAATGGACATCTCACAAAGCCACCTAGATTTGTTTGAAATGTCATTTTCTAATTTTTAAATTGAAAATATCTTCTTCAGCCTGAGCCATGGAAGCAACCCTGCCATGGAAACAACCCTCCTGTGAGTTTATATATATATATATATATATATATATATATAATTAAGGCGGCATACTTACCACCCACCTTTGAAAGTTGAAACATTTTCCTAAGGCCACAAAATTCATGTGACAAACATGGCAATACACGGCGCTTATCAATTTTTAATTAGAAATTAGGATTAGAGTTAAAAAAAATTTACAAAAAAATATTTTGTTTACATTCAGTGGCCGTAAGGTCCTTTCAATAAAAAGAAGGTACGCATTTTCAACCACTAATTGGTATGACGGTCGCCGATCACCCTAGCTAATTTTGATCTAGCTGACAATAACTAGTTTTGTTTACTAACTAATTTTTCGAATTAAAAAAATATTGTGAATATTGGTTTTCCACCCCAATAACAATAGACATAAGGTGCCCCCTTTTTTATTCTGCAATATATTTTATATTTAATAACTTAAAGTTTAACTTGATGATTATTAAAGATGAAGCTGGTAAAAGGGTCCCACTTCTCGCCCATTCATCAACAAGAAATAAATACTTTCTGTAGTCTGAGGCAAGTATTGAAAAGGTGAGATGGATCTTTCGGCCCCACTCTCAGTTAAAAAGTGGCCGTGGCAACTACTCCTAGCAACTTGCATTCAAACCGGTGATGCAAAAAGTAAAAGATTAGGAACCCAATTGCTATTCTTGATTAGTGTTTAATAATACTCACTATTCAACTCAACTTCGTGTTCTGATCAAAATATTCAAATGCTTGCCTTGCACAGCTCTTATATTTGGTTGAATTATTGATGATTGAACTCTTTTAGATCTTTGCTTGTACCTTGTGATTACTAATTAGCAGAAAAAAGTTTGTATGTTGTAAGTTAACATCCAAGGTAGCTAAGTGGGAACCGATTGAACTTGTGTGTATCTTGTCAAAGTTGGTTGGATGGCACCTGATGAATGGGGAAAAGAAAACGCAATGAGAATGTTTTAGGCAGGCTAGCTAAGCAATCTAATCAACCGCACTCCGCAGGAAATTAAAGACCGTTCTCGTCCCCGAAATGAGTATGACAAACAGGTCCTTTATGGGGGTTTTAAAGGATGAAAACATTTTGTTTGTGAATAGTATGATGGACAATAGAAAATGATGAACATATATAAACAAATACTTTTTAAAATGATGAACGCTGTGATGAATGTATAAAATATTCTCGTTGTTTACACATATCATCAGGAAGACGAAGGGAGATGGTGCAATACAATTTATGTTTGTAGTCTGGAATATGGTCGAGGATCTTATGCGAAACAAAAATTACAGCTAATAGAGAAACTACTAGCGGGATTTATATGCCAACGGAGGGCGTTTACAGAGAACTAATTTATCTAGCTAGACAAATCCAGCTTGTCAGTTTTAATTGGTACCCAAAAAAGAAAATATAATAAATAATAATAAGGTAAAGAGATCGGACAATGAATATTAAGAGAGATATGCAAGACAAATGCATAGGGCCAGCAAGCAAATGTCTGAACCTTCAACAGGCATCAAGCGCGGGATCCAATCGGCTGTCTTTGGCAGGTGATAATATCAACTTGTAAATCTGGATCGAAATATTTACTCCCTTACCTGTATGCAAGGTACATTTACCCCACATGAATCGCTCGCCAATAAGAAAAAAGTGATTTTTTAATGGATAACTTTTGTAATTTAATTTTGTTAATTAAGTCGAATGATTATTTACCTTCTTTCTAAATTTTAATATTGTGTATGTTGGGCAAGTAATCGATGATATAAAGTGCGTCTTGATAGTTGAGACCTATTATATATGGCGTGACTCATTATATATATATATATATATATATGATTACAAGAACGGCTCATATTTATCTTTTTTAAAAATAAAAAATAAACTTCTCTTCCCCCAAGGGTGCCGGCTATGCCAACCAAATTCGGCCACAGGCGGCCATATCTAACCACCCGCCAAACAAACCCGATTATCGAATGGTCAAACATGGCCGGGCTAGGTCGGATTTGACGACACATCCATGGATTTGGTTGCGCGGTCTTATGGGATGAAGCGGCCAGATATGACTTTAAAAAAAACGTGTAGCCAAATTTAATGTCTGCCGGCCGCTGCCCAGACCTAGCACTTCCCCGACCAAATCTGGCAGGGGAAAGACCACGTCCGGTCAGCTGTGGCCAAACTTGGCCAATGATAGCCAGATCTACCTACGTGTTTTAAAAAATGGGGCCTTATTGCTAGATTTGGCCACTGCCGGTTAGGGCTAGGCACTGCCAGCTAAGTTCAATCGAGCATTTTTTTAAAATAAAAGGTTAAAAAATTTGTCTTCGGCCAGGTTTTAGCCATTGCTAGCTTCGACCAAGTTTTGGCCATTGTTGGCTGCGACCGACATTGACGGTGGCCAGGCCTGGCCAGCCAGCCATGGCCGAACCTGGCCCGTCAACGTTCGGGATAGAGCATTTTATTTTATTTTATTATCAAATCTAAGTCGTCCTTATAATCGAACAACCTAGATTAGAGTTAGGGGCAAGACATTGTTTCTGCCTCACACTCAGAAAATCTTTTTATATATATAGGGAAAAAATTTCCTAAGCAAAGGACAGGAACATGTTCTAGCCCCAAGCTCTAATCGGAACATGTTCTAGCCCCAAGCTCTAATCTGGGTCATCCGATTATAAGGACGACAAAGATTTGATATAAAAAAACAAAACCTTATACCCCCTTCTTTGCCAGTGGCCAAGTTTAGGCCACGGCTAGTTGCCTGGACCTGCCTACCGTCGTCGTCGGCACCAGGCCTAGGCTAGGTCTAGCCGGCCGTGGCCAAAACCTGATCCCCGACCAATTTTTTTTAAGGTGTGGCTAGATCTGTCCTTGTCTTATAAAAGAAAATTGTGTCACGGTTGCATTTGGCCGCCCTTGGCCAAGTCTGGTCGCACCTGGACCAACGGCGACCAGATCCGACTAACGTAGTATTTTTTTTAAATGTGTAGCCAGATCTAACCGCAGTCGGTCAGGTTTGATTGTCGTTGGCTAGATCTGGTCGTGCTACCCATAAGACCGCGCGACCAAATCCATGGCCATGCCCCTAAATTCGATCGCGAGGGCCAAATTTGGTCGGTGAGCAGCTAAACATGGTTGTCTGTGACTGGATTTGGCCGATGCAATCGTGCGGCCACTGTCAATGCCGTTGGGGTAGGAGGGGTTTAGGGTTTTTTTTAAAAAAATAATAAATTTGACAGCCCTTATAATCATACGGCTTATATTAAAGATTGTCGGGGAAAATATTTATGTCCTTGGCTTGGACAACGGGGCCTTTTATATATATATATATATATATATATATATATATATATATATATATATACCCCGGAACGAGCAATGTTTTAACTAAAAAGGCCAGATTTGACATTTCACATCTGTATTTTTCATATAAAAAACCATCTCATTTCTGTCACCGATAGCAAATAACGTTTCAAAATTGAATATTTGAGTGTGAATCAAATGCACAAGTCCATAACGGATGAACAAACTCGAATCACTAATAAATCAAAACATACATTAACAGATAACAAAACCTGCAATTCGTGCTTCTCTTGCTTTTCTCCTCTGGCGTGCGCGAGCTTATTTGTGTCGCTTATTTGACTGACAAACATATAATGAAAATAGGTTTGTCGATGATTTTTTATGGTTTGCTGTTGATTTGGATCAATGGTTGAGATTGCCAAGAATGACCAGTAACTTCGGAGGCTACAGTTCAAGGCTGCTCTGAATAATCTACCTAGTTCAAAAGTACGTGTGGAAAACTCAGATTTTGGAGGTGACTTTTCGATGGTCAAACAGGAAACAACGTGGATTGTATTGTTTTTTTGTATTTTGTGTTGGACTAGATTGGATGCTAGAATCCTAAAGGACTGGTAGCAATAAAAAAAATAAAAAGAGAAGAAGGGAAATATATCTGACTCAGGTAGCAATAAAGTAAAAAGGATGAGAAGAAAAGAAATATATCTGACTCTGGTAATAAAAAAAAGAAAAGAAGCATGAGTGCTCCAAAGTCCTAAGCTCAAGAATTGATTATTTGTTCCCAGTCTTTTAATCTTTCTTCCTCTTCAACTTCTTCTACCTCACTCAGAATCACAGCCTTCTTGTAATCTTTGTTGGTTCTGAGTCAGGTGGCTCTCCAGGCCACCTTCCCCTGCTCATGGGGCAGGAGTTGAGTTGCTCTGCCGGCCAGGAGAATGACATCTTTGAAGCTGTTGCGGCTGGGGACATGGCAGAGGTGATGGCTGTTCTTGAGAACGACCCAGTTGCCATACATCTTGCCACTGTCTATGACCGACTTTCTCCTCTGCATGTAGCCGCTGCTAATGGAAGAACAGAGGTGGGTTTTGGTTTTGAAGAGTTTTATGGAAGGTTTTTGATTTGTTCTGGTTTCTGTTTTGGTGATGGGTTTTGTTTGTGGGTGGCAGGTTTTGTCTCTGATCTTGGACAAGCGTGTGAATCCGGATGTGATGAATCGGCATAAGCAGGTGCAGAAGGGTTGTTTCTTTTCTTTCTTATTCTCTGATTGGTGTATGTATTCATATTCTCTTGGTTGATTTGTTTAGACTCCATTAATACTGGCTGCAATGAACGGGAAGATTTCTTGCGTCCAGAAACTCCTTCAATTTGGTGCCAATGTATGCGCCTTGATATTTCTCATTAATTATTGTAGGCAGAACTTCTCATCTTATTTATCTTGTTCTCTATGAATATGATCTCAGATTTTGCTGTTTGATTCATTGAATGGGCGAACTTGCTTGCACTATGCGGCATACTACGGCCACCCGGATTGTCTTCAAGCCATTCTCGATGCTGCTCATTCAACTCCTGTTGCAGATTCATGGTCCGTTCGTCTCCCCACTTTGTTTGAAACATTTTTTTTTCATAGTTAAACTGAGATGGTAATAGCTACTGTTCTCTTGTAATGGTAGGGGATTTTCTCGGTTTGTGAACATCAGAGATGGTAATGGAGCCACTCCTTTGCACTTGGCTGCAAGACAGAAGCAGGCCGAATGTGTTCATGCCCTTCTGGATAGTGGAGCTCTTGTGTGTGCTTCAACCGGTAGTTATGGGTAAAGATTGTATTTTTCAACAATTTGTTGTGGAAATGCATTGTTGTTGAGAATGATTCAGTTGTTTGGACTAAGAGAGAGTTATGTTCTCAGATGTGCAGGGAGCACTCCTCTTCACTTAGCTGCTCGTGGTGGCTCTCTGGATTGTGTTAGAGAGTTGCTGGCTTGGGGGGCAGATCGCCGTCAGAGAGATTCATCTGGGTATCTTTCTTCTTCATCTTCCCACCACATTTTTCATTTGTAAGATAGGATTCTGGCATATTCGGAATATGAGGATTTAATCTTTTTAGTCTCCATTGCACGATCACATAGTTTGTTTCAAATGGTGGATATTTTCACTTTCTAACGATTCCATGTTTCTTACAAAACCTGAGATTATGATTACGGTGATTGCTTAGCCTGTCAAAACCAGCTGCTACGTTTCCCGTTATGTTTTACCTATGCATGAAACTGAAGCAACTCCAAGACTTTGTGTCTTAGGTCATTATAATTTATAACCGTTCAGAATTTTTAGTTAGTTGCTTGCTTCTGTAATTGTGCTGATGAACTGGTTAACAATGTCGAAATCCATGCATTTTGTTCACTGGGGATTCTACAAAGTGATCTATTTAGATCTTGAAATGAAGTTGTTTTCACTTCTGATTAATCATTGAGCCTTGCTAACCTCATTCTCAAGGTGGTTCAAATTTGCAGGAGAATACCATACATTGTCGCGCTAAAGCACAAACATGGAGCTTGTGCGGCATTGCTGAGTCCTTCTTCTGCCGAGCCTCTTGTTTGGCCATCGCCTCTGAAGATCATAAGCAAGCTCAATCCTGAGGCAAAGGTCCTACTAGAGAAAGCTCTTTTGGATGCGAACAGAAAGAGGGAGAAGAACATTTTGAAAGGCTACTCTTTGCCATCTCCTTCCCATTCTGAGGGCAGTGCTGACACTGGACTTGATGGCGATATAGATGAGGTTATAACTTTTGCTCCTACTTTGAATCAATGTTGTAAATTATCCTCAGGTGAGAATATATATATAAATATGTTGATTGAATGTATTAGTAACGGAGTACTATAAACTACAAAAAATGCAGTTTAGTGACTCGGAGCTCTGTTGTATCTGCTTTGAGCAAGTATGCACAATTGAAGTTCGAGACTGTGGTCACCAAATGTGTGCACATTGCACATTAGCGTTGTGCTGTCACAACAAGCCCAACCCTTCTATGGCGAGTTCAACAGCCCCAGTTTGCCCATTCTGTCGATCCAATATAGGGCAATTGGTGATAGCTAAAATCAAACACGAGATTGGAGAAGAAGATAGCAGCACCATGAAGTTAAAAAAATCCAGAAGGTCCAGAAATTTTTCCGGGGGAAGCAGCAGTTTCAAAGGGATATCAGCCCTTGGCTCGCTGGGAAAGATGACTGGCCGAGGTTCTGGGGCAATTTCAGATGGTCCTGATTGGATTGATAAACCTTGATTGAACGTCTGAAATTAAAGAAGCTTTTTCGGGTATACATAGTTGTATAAGTTTATTGGTTGTGGTTGGAGTATCTAAAAAACAAGAAGGAAAAGGACCAAACTATGGTGGGTAGATTGCCATTTTTGAGATGGGAGCTTGATTAAATCACACTTTCCATCAAAACTTCAACGACTTCATCATATATACGTGTCTGGAATTGGCCAGAAAGAGCACAAAAAGCTTTCTACAAAGGCGAAAAGGATTCAATCAACGTGGACTATATCTATATGATCATTTTTTGGGAAGAAGGTACAAGTGTAACAAGTAGAGGCATATTTTTGGATGCTTTGTTGCCAGTATTGGTCCCATAATATAGATGTTAAAAGGTGTATGGAAAATTGAATGAATTTGACTTTTCTGAGCAAGGGTGCGTGTGTGGTGCAATCATGTGGATGTGTGGCAGTTACAATGGGCACGGATGCTGCTTTCTTCCGTAACGCAATCATCTTTATGGGCCACTGCCTATCTGCGCTTAGTATGTTTGATAGAAGTGTTCTTCATGCTCAAACTAGTTTATTTTCACGTTTGAGTCAAATTTTTAGTACGGTGACCCGAGTTCATGGCTAGTTCAAGTTTACCTGAACTTATTTCTACTTTTTATTCTTCTTTAATACAATTTAGAAATTTGTAGTTTTTTTCCCAAATTTAAAGCGCAGGTGAAACTTTTTGTTAGTCATGAGAGATTAGAGAATATGAAAAAAATTGAAAAATCTGACTTAAGTGATATTCCCTCAGCATAAATTTAGGGCTGAGTTTAGATTCAGTAGGTGTTAAACCATTTTTTTTAAAAAAAAAGTCACGTAACACCATTGGTTGGGTACATTGGGCCACTCGGGAAGATGCGGCTGCACCCAGCTCATCCTTTTGGCCAAATCTGGCCGAAGCTATTAGATTTGTCGGAGTTCACTGGTTTTGAAACGCAATGGCAAAACGAGGATGGTGAAAAAGGCATCATTTCTAAGTCATTCTTTTTTATGAGCATATAGTTATTTGGCTTATTGCCCCACTATAACAACAATTTTATTTGGATGCTTGAGAATACCAGCAGGCCACAAGCCGACCGCTGATAACATATTACTAGTCTAATATACATATTAAAACAATAAGCGAAGAAGAACTTTTTGTATTAACCAAAGGGATGGTTCTATGATAATTTTAGAGTCTACTTAGGGTTTGTTTGGTTGACATTAAAATGATGTATAAATTACAAAAAAATCATATGAAATAAAAAATCAATGAGATAAATTGATATAAAAATTTTAAAAATTTCCCTTATGTGTTTGAATAGTAAGGAAAAAAAATTAAAATGAAATCTTTTTCCATGTGCACGTGCATGTGTATATACTTCCTAAAAATTTTTTCATTTTTTTATTTTTCATAAGAAAATGATGTTTTGTAAAATTTTTTACATAAATTTATTTTGACTGAATTTAAAATTTTATTTGACTAAATTTCAATAACTTCAAACACAAAAAAAAAATTATGCTTAAAAATTTTACATTTTTTTAGTGTAATTTCAAGCCAACCAAATATATCCTTAATTGACATAAAATAGTATAATTGATACAAAAATCTTAAAATATTCAACTTTACCAAAAGTAAATATATTTAATATATTTTTATATATAAAATAATATTAAATAAATTATCTTATTTTTAAATTAAGTATAATTATATTTAAGTAAAAGTATAAAATAATTATGATTAATTTTAAACGGGTCATATATATACTCTTCCATGTATAATTATTATTTTTCTTCTTATCGTAAGAGAAAAAAGAGAGATCTTTTTGCACATGGAAGAGTACATGAGTGACCCACTTAATAATAGTCTCACTTAATTTTAATACAAATACAATAAGCAAGTATCAATTTTTCTTAGAAGTATATTTGTAAAACCCACGATTCGAGTTAGGGTTTTATATTCAGAACCGATCGGGTCGACCGTTATTTTTTCGAGTTGAGTCAGTTTCAGGACACGTGTACCGAGCCGACGCCGGTCGCGTGTATGAGCTATGAGGGTCATGCATACCCAAGTATATGATGATAACGTCATGAACACAGCAGAACAGAATGAGTTATCAGAAT